>NW_021027912.1:1207552-1287796 GCF_004153795.1 Camellia sinensis
CCATGGGGTGGCTTGAGTGGTTCCCATGGTGTGTAACCATGCTCACCATGATATATGTATAACCCCCCCTCAAACTCAAATAGGTTTGAAGATAGAAAACTATTTGAGATTGAAATAGGGGGAAAGACAAAGTAGAGCAGAAACACACACAAAAATAGATTATATATGATAGAGATATTTGAGATATGAATAAACTAGTGGACAGAGGAATAGATGACCACGAAGCGACACTGAATAAAAATATGACAGTAGAATAGGTTGAGGTCCGACGGGCGGCCAAAGCAATGCTGCTACCCGCCGGTGAAGCAAAATTACTAGGTGCTTAATCTAGCTCTGATACCATATTACAATATCTAATAGAGAGAGAGAAAGAAAATATTATATGATGTGTGTATTCAATATTAAATTATGGCAGTGGAATGGGTTGAGGCTTGTCCTTCAACTTTGGAAGTTGAGGAGTTGCCCATAAAAAGCTGTTCACCATTGTCCACTGAAGAATAAGATGTGAACATCTTTTTGTCGGCACAGATATGGCGAGTAGCACCAGTGTCCACCCACCATTCTTTAGGATTTCCGACAAGATTTGCCTCGGAAACAACTGCAGAAAGATTGATGTCATCGACACCATTGGAAATATTGTCCACTTCAGTCATGTGGGCTTGAGCAGGCTTCTTGCTTGTTCTTCTTTTGCTTTTTCCTTTGCTACGGCAATCTTTGGCCCGATGTCCCTCTTTGTCACCATTAAACTTGTACTTTTTATTATCCCCCCGTTTAGAGTCTTGTGATAAACTTTCTCCAGAAGACTTTCGTTTCTTGGTTTTTGAAACATGTTCCACCACATTTGCCTTAGACTCCATAGGATGCTTACCAGCCCGCTTTTCAGAATTGCGGTTGTCCTCCTCAATTCTCAAACGCACAATTAATTCGTCCATAGAAATTTCTTTGCGCTTGTGTTTGAAGTAGTTCTTGAACTCCTTCTAGCCTTTTGGTAATTTTTCAATTAAGGCTGCAACTTGGAAGGATTCACTGAGAGACATGTCTTCTGCGTGAATGTCATGCAGAATGAGTTGGAAATCTTGAGCTTAGCTGATCACAATTTTTGAATCAACCATTACAAAATCCAAGAATCTGCCAACCACAAATTTCTTTGAGCCGGCATCTTCCGTTTTGTACTTTTTCTCCAACGATTCCCAAAGTTCCTTTGCTGTTTTGATTGGACTGTAGATGTTGTATAATGTGTTGTCAAGTCTGTTCAAGACGTAGTTCCGGCAAATGAAATCGGCGTGTTTCCAAGCATCAACCGCAGCAACCACTTGCCGATCAGTTTCATCCTCTTTCAGGATAGGAGCATCTTCACAGAGAAAACGAGCCTGGTTCAGAGTTGTAAGATAGAACAACATTTTCTATTGCCATCTTTTAAAGTCAGTTCCTGAGAACTTCTCTGGCTTCTCTCCATAATTTATTGGTACTGTCATCACAGGAGAGGGGGTTGGTGCAATTGCAGCCACCACAGTAGTACTTGTTTGGGCATTTGTTTCAGTAACCATCAATTCTAATTTATAAAACAAATTTATAATTAAAATTTTTACTACACAGAAAATTAAACCAAATTCGCAAAATTAAATTCTGTAAAAATAAAAGAAACAAGAATGTAACTTTTATTTTCCAATTAATTTGAAAATAAAATAAAATTTTATTTAACCAAATTAATTCCACACAGAAAATTAAATTTCTATAACACATCAATAATTAAAATACTGAAACAAAATTTTAATTAATGAAAAGCCAGAAAATAATTTTTAAAAAACCCAAAATTAATTTCTAAAAAAATTCCACAAAAATATATTCTGAATTGTTAATGACACCAGTATCGTACTACTAGTTGTCAAAGAAAATAGACAGTATATTACTACAATCTATCAAATAGCATATAATCACTATTTGTTTTTCCAACCAGAATATTATTTTGTAAATCCACAGAAAATAATTTTCTTAAACGAAGAAAGAGAAAAGGAAACAAACGAAAAATTCTGTAATCAGAATAATTCGAATCTGTCTTAAGACTGTTGGAACAATCTTCTGTGTAAATAAAATAACTTGAAATAAAATCAAAAAAAATAAATAAATAACATACCGGATTTATTTATCGAATCGAATTAAAATTAAGACCAAGTCGAGTGTGTGACACTCTGTCCTTAAGACAGATTCGCCCCGCTACGGTGCTTACGGTTGAGTGGCGTCTATCTCCCAAGATACAATGATCTTCACAAATTTGTAGAAGCACTTCAAACAAATTTGTCCGGCGAACTAAAACCTTGTGTTCTTTAACTCTCTGAAATATATTCCTAATATTTTATATGAAGAATAATGCACTAAAAGAAAATGGACAGCAAAGAGACAAGAATTTCAGACTGAATTTTTCGGATCAATCAAAATTGGAATGGGGCTGCCTTTATATAGGCTTTGTTGGCACCTATTCAATTTGAATAGAAAATGTATGAAGAAGGGACATACCTATTCCTTTAAAATAAAGAGACACCATGAAAGGTTTGCACCATTTCATTCAAATGGAGGTTCGACCCTTCCTTTAAAACAAAAAGACACCATGAAAGGTTTACACACTTTCATTCAAAATGGAGTCTATTTCAATTCACAACTACCTCTTTATAAATTTTCCAACATCTCTACTGTTACTACTTATAATATTGCTTCTAATCAGGTGGATGGAAGCATGGATCTTGAACAGGTGTGGAAATTAAAAAATTCCACAAAAAGTTAAAAGTTTTCCGTGGCTGATTTTATTGGGAGGCTTTTCACCAATGATATGAGACTAAAAAGAGGGTTGACTAATATTGCTAAATGTCCTAGGTGTGGGTTCCACACTGAAGACATTGAACATCTTTTTCGCAGCTATATGGTATCCAAAGCTATTTTGGGCAGTGTGGCTAGAACTCATTGGCTATCCTTAGATTGGCAATTGAGTCTTAACTCTTGGCCTAAAAAGAATTTGAAAGCCCAACAATGCACTGACCCTTATTGGAACTATGTGTTTGCTGCCTCTCTTTGGCAAATTTGGAAGGATAGGAACAAAAAAGTTTTTGAAAATGTGGATCCCACTTTACAAAGAACTTTACACCTTATACATATCTATGCTAATGAGATACAACAAGCTTTTCTCTTGAATTTTAGTTTATACACACATCCACCCTTGCTTATTCATTGGTCATCTCCTTCCTCAGGTAAAATTAAACTCAATATAGATGGGTGTGCACGTAGTGATCTGGGAGAAGGAGGTTTCGGTGGAGCCTTCCGCGATGAAGTGGGAAGCTTGAGAACTATTTTAGCCTCGAAGCTGAAATGTGGGGCATTTACCGTGGTCTTACAGTTGTTTTGGAGGAAGGCCTTCGAGAAATTATCGTCGAAACTGATTTCACTATGGCTGAGGAGCTGCTTACCAAAGGCCCTCCTCCCAATTGCCCATACAGAAGCATTGTTGAGGACTTGTGTCACCTAATACAGCGTTGTAGCTGCACCATTCAACACAAAATGCGGGAAGCTAATCAATGTGCAGACAAGGTTGCAAAAATGGGAGCTAACCAATCTGATTTTCTAGTGGTTGTGGAGGAACCACTTGTTGAAGTGCGAAGCCAAATCCTTGCTGATATGTTGGGAGTGGCATACAGGAGGCTCTAAGCCTGTATTCACATCCCTAGCTTCCTATCTGTTTGTTTGTTGTTGTTTCTTTGCTTTTGTTTTTCTTGCTCTTTTGTTCCTTTTTTCCCTTTCCGATGTACCAAAAAAAATCTACTCTTGCAATCATCTGGTAATAGTGGTTTAAGAGACCAAAGCAAACTCATTAGATAGTTTAAAGTTGGTTTAACTTTGCAATGATTGTATTTTCGGCTCTTCACCACTATTGCAATCATCAGATAGTTTTTTTTTAGGGAATGGCTTCCCTCCAGTTCAGTCACGGACTGGATGGTACTGTTCGGCCTGTGGGGGTTGCCACGGGTCCCGTTTCGATAATCCGAACGGTTCAATGTGTAGAACTCGTTGAGTACTGTATGCTGATAAAAAGTCACATTGATCAAATATCGATAACTATACGATCAAATCAGTTTTGTATGAAAAAAAAATTGACGGTGAAAAATAAAACGGATTACAAAAATCTAATTTGATCACGTAGCTATCGATATTCGATCAATGTGATTTTTTACAAGCATCTAGTACTCAACAAGTTCTACACATTGGCGATTCAAATTATCGAAACTGAACCCGTGATGCGCCCCTATAGGTCCAATAATGCCTTCTAATCCAATCACGGACTAAAGGGAAGCCATTCACTTTTTTTATGCTTGTTGCATCCATCTCTTTTCTAATTTATTGATGTATTGATTTTATTATTGAAGTACAGAACAGTGTATTATTCTTGATTCAATATTAAAGCATACATCTTATGTACACTCAAGTGGGTTTGTTGTAACAAACACGATATCTCTAATCTCTCTCTCTCTCTCTCTCTCTCTCTAACTACTTTACATATATGCAAAATGAAAAATGTTTAGAATTATCTTTTTTTTTTAGACTCTTGTAATTCTTTTAGATCTCAATTATTGATGTATATATGAGATCTATTTATACATGTATGAGATATACACCATCAATAAATGAGATCTAAAAGAATTATGAATTCTAAAAAAAAAAAAGTCTCAATCATTATTATATCCAAAATGTCTCTTAACTATTTCTCAACTGTTACGTTGCACGTGCTACTGTCATCCTCATGACCAGTAGTAGACTTTGCTGCGATGATGCCATCTGGACTACTATCTCTATCAATTATACATTTGATTTATCATCAATAAAATATCTTTTTATTGATAAATATATATATATTATTGTACAGGATACTAGTCGCAAGCTAAACCATTAATTATTATAGTTTATAATTTTAAAAATATTATTATCACATCATTTAGGTTAAATTATTATGTTTGTAGATCACTTTCTCTTTTCCAAAAAAGTCAGTAGCATCAAGTATAAGAAAGATAACATCCTTAAAAAAAAATTATACACAATTTTCACGAGAACGAGAACAAATGATTACTTTGTCATTCGGATGGAAACTCTTTCAAAATGCTATGTCCCGATGCAGTCATATTATTATGTATATAATTAAATTTGTTTATATATTATTACTCTAAATATAAATGTTGCAAATTTGCTCAACTTTCTTCACCTTGCTTCAACTTCGGATTTGAGTGCTTGAAAACATTGTGGATCAATTAATTAGGTTTGAAATATCAATACAACAAATTAAAGTTTTGGAACAAAATCACTTTTTAGGAACGAAATATTTTTTTTTTGGTCAAAAATGTCATTATTGTACTTCTAGCGACAAAATTAGACATGTAGTAATGAATTATTATATTTTTTGGACTAAAATTTTGTCTAAAAAAAAAAAAAAACCATTTTTGGGAACAAATTATTTTATCCTTTCCTTTCTGACATTTTTAAAATTTTGTCGCTTATAGTCCTTTTTCTGAACTTTTGAGAATACATGAATTGATTCTCAAATATTTTTTACAACCAATTTTTTATTTTTGGAGACAAAAGTTTGGTCCTTAAAACTCTTATTTGTTATAGTGTTTAACTTTAGAATAACCATTGAATGCTTGAAAAGATTGTGAGAAATTCCTTGCCTAAGAAGAGTATTTGAAAAAATTGTGAACGAAGTACTTGAGTCTGAAATCTCGATTGCGAGCAGGCCCGACTTTGGGCGTAAGCCGGCAAAGCCGCCACTTTGGCCTCTGAAAATTAACTAAAAAATTGTCTCAAATTTTTGTTAATTATTATATTAGCTTATAAAAAAAATCACTAGAATTTAAAAGGTCTTAATGAAATTTAGTTATAATTTAAAACTAATAGATGGTTGTTTTTTTATACGAAGAAACTAAAAAACTTATTGATGTGGTGAATTATTTGAAATTATTGAATAGTTGTATTCCAAATGTATGGCTTATATGTAAAATAAGATTGATTATATTATTTGTAGTTACTCTTTTTAAATTAAAATTGATTAAATCTTACCTTTACTCAACTATGTCAAATGAAATATTAAATAAATTGGCAATTTTATCCATCGAAAATGATTTAGCCTATAAGTTGGATTATGCGAACTAGATTAGTAATTTTATGGGTGAGCTGTAGGAGGCGATCATCATTAAATTACCTATATGGATGAAAGCTGCAACTAAAGATTTTCAGTTCATTATTAATGATTTTCTTTACAATATTTTGTAGATTAGATCTTGTTTAGGTGGAAGGTGTAATCTTTGTTTGTTTTTGGGACTGTAATGTGGTGTGTTGAGTTAGTCAGGCAAAAAATTCTTCCCAAACGAAACTAATTTAGTCAAGCAAAATTAACCAAAAAGTCAAAAAAATTAAGCTAAAAAGTTCTTCCCAAACGAACCCTTAGCTTGTAAGTTGGATTATGGGAGCTAGATTAGTAATTTTATAGTTAAAAATATTAGAAGAATGATGCTTAAGTGATTTTTGTTATAGTTTGTTTACTTTTTGTTTGATACTTCAATTTAAATTATTTTGGTCATTTTCCTTATTCTAATAAACTTTAATGTATATTTACGTAAATTTTAATAGATATATATATATATATATATATATAGGAAGTAACCTTTTTACGAGTACTGTCAAATTCCAAAAAAAAAAAAAGGCACATAATTATTTTTTTAAAAAAAATATGCATGAAAGGCCCCCTTCTTGAAAGTTCGCTTTGGGTCTCAAAAAAGTCAGAGCCCGGGGCACTAGAACAAATAGCACCTTTGACGACCAAATTTGGTGACTAAAAGAAATTTAGTCCCCAAAAGAACAATTTTTGGATACTAAAAATGATATTGGTCGGTGTTGGTTTAGGGTTTTGCTGCTAAATTTTTTTAGTCAAGGTATATTATTTATTGGTGGCTAAAAAAAGTTAGTTGCTAATGGGTGCAATTTTTTTTGTAGATGTCTTTAATCACCAATGTTTTTTCCTGAAACTATCAAGTTCTGCATGCATTTCTGGTATTAATGGGTGTAATTTTTTTTGTAAATGACTTTTGGTGTGGACTTATGGATATACCATTTTTTGTGTACAGAAGATAATTTATACTTTTATATAAACCCACTATTTTGTCGTCCTCTGCCTTTGCGTGGATTAGTATTAATCGTATAGATAACTTTTGGCATGGTACTAATTATTTTTGGCATCGAACGGATAATTATTGGCATGGTATATAGATTACCTTTTATTATGGTACAAATTACCATGATAATTTGTACCATGCCAAATGGTCATTTGGGATGATAATGGAAATATTTTTTTGTATACATAGGATATGGTTTTCGTATGTTTCTCTGTTTTGTATGGAATTATTATTTTAGGTTGAAATATACTTTGTTTGTATGGAATTTGACATGAAAAGTTATTCCTTTTTGGATGATTGTAAGTGAAATGGATGTAAATAATATTATCAATTGATAATATATGTATTGTTTTGTTTATATACATGATACAGGTTGCATGGAATACATACAGGTTGCAAGGAATACATATAGGTTGTGGACAAATTAATTAAAAAAAAATACAAAATGATGTTTTTGGTAACTAAACAATTGGTAGTTAAAAAGAAAGTAAATAATTTTAGTGACTAAATAGTTAGTAGCTAAAAAAATTAAAATGAAAATAATTTTTTTGGCAATTAAATATTTAGCAGCAAAAAAAAAAATTAAACTTTAGGCAACTAAAACTTTAGTAGCTAAAAAAAATTAAAATGAAAAAAAAACTTGTTAGCTACTAAATATTTAGTAGCTAAAAAAAAAATCAGACTTTAGGCAACTAAAACTTTAGTAGTTAAAAAAAATAAAACGAAAAAAATTGTTTTAGCAACTAAATGTTTAATGTTTAGCAAAAAAAAAATTATACTATGAAAAAAAAAAAAAAAAAAAAAAAAAAGACCTCAAGCGACAAAAACATTTAGTAGCTAAAAAATTAAGATGAACAAAAAAAATCACGACTAAATATTTAGTTGCCCTAAATAATTGAAGTTTTTGTGACAAAAAACTTTAGTCGCTGAAAATACGATATTAATTTTACTTAAAAGCTTTGGGCAACTAAAACATTAGTCGCCAATTGTGAACTTTCGGCAACTAAATCTTTTTCAGTTGCCAATTACTTTTTCCGACAATCATTCAACGGCTAATCTGGCGACCAAAAGTTTTAGTTAGTAAAAATTTTCGGCTACTAAAAACGAACTTTTGGCAATTATCGCCAAAAATACTATTTGTTGTAGTGAGTACTTGGAAAGATTGTGTAGGAATTGGTCATGTTAGACGTATTGCTTCAAAATAGTAATCGAGTGCTTGAAAAATTATTGATGAATTGCTAAGTTTGAAATCTTGCTTGATTATCTTGCTTGAGAATATCTATCAGGTTCTTGGAATGACCATGGAGGAATCGATTGAGTTTGAAATCCTATATCATAATCATCAAGTGCTTGAAATGATTATGCAGGAATTGCCATAAAAAGTTCAAATTCTTGCTTCAAAATAATTGTCAATCCTAGAAAAGATTGTCTAGGAATTGCTTAAGTCTGGAATCCAAGATCAAATCATTGTAGAGTTCTTGAAAAGATTGTGAAGAATTGTTTAAGAGTTGCTCGAACTTAAAATCTTAAGAAGGTCTAACGTATAGGTCCTAATAAATGGACTTACTGTCCAATAAGTCCTATGATAATTAATGGTATTTTCATTAAACACTATTAAAAAATGCACTAACTATTAATTTTCAGTGACAGTTTGAAAATTATTACAAAAAATATCACTAAGTACAAGTTTTAGCGACAGTTTAAAAAAAATTATCACAAAAAAAGTTACTAATTTCCAACTTTCAACAACAATTTGAAAAATTCATCACATAAAAACATTACTAATTGTAAATTTTCACGACAATTTATAAAAATTAGAACAAAAAAAGTCACTAATTGTCAATTTTTAGATATATATGCAAAAAATTATTTTTTGCGACAATTTTACTAGGACTTATTGTCAATAGGACTTGACAGAAATTAAGTCCCACTATTAAGACCTGTTGGTAATTTATCCAAATCATAATGCAGAATCATGATAGAGTGCTTAAAAATATTTTCGATGAATTGCTAGAGTTTGAAATCTTGCATAGAATAACCACTAATTTCTTTTTGTGTCAGAATTGCTCAAGTTTCAAATCCTACTTTAGATTAACAATGGCATTCTTGTAAAGATTGTACAGGAATTGCTTGAGTTTGTGATATTGCTTTAGAATAAGATTCGAGATCTTTTATGGAGGAATAAATGCTTGACTTCTAAATATTGCTTTAAAATATTTGTTGAAGGCTTTAAAGGACTGCCGTGAAACTGCATGAGTTTTTTGCTTTTTTTTAAAGCTTGATTTTGAAGTCCTACTTTAGGATAATTGTCGAGTACTTGATAACAAAGTGGCATCAAACTCTGGTCACACGCTGAAGGCAAAACTTTTGTCGGTTAAAGAAAAGAATAAAGATGGTCAATATACATATATATATAACCATTTTCGGCAAAATCACTACCTAAGATAGTTATATAAGAAGATATATATACTGTCTTCACATGTCTTCCATCAACAACACTTCCTTACCAGTCCCAACTAAAAAGAGTGAAAACAATGAGTGTTGTATCTATGAGGAAGCTCTCCAAAGGCTTACAAAGGAAATTAATAAGAAAATGGTTGAAGGTGCCAACAAGACTGAATCCAATTCTTCTTCCTCTTGCATTTACAGGGTTCCCAAGGAGATTCGTAAGCTGAAAGAAAGTGCGTATACCCCTCGCTTCATCTCTATTGGGCCTCTTCACAGCGAGGACGAACACATTCTCAATTCGCCTGTGCAGGATGTCAAAAGGAGTTACACGAATTCACTCTTTGGTCGAATATCGCCCAAGGGTGATGAATCCAATGTACTAATAGAATGTGTAGCAAAAATGAGAGAGTCATTAGACAAAGCCAAGAAATGCTATGCAGAAGAAGTTGAGGATGTGCTGGATGTAGAGATGTTGCTGATTGATGGTTGTTTCATACTCGAACTTCTCTACAGGTAATACAGATGGAATTTTACTAATTATAGATTTTATTATATTTTTTTTATTATGCAATTAGGATTTGATTATGAATAATTTGATTTAACATTGAATTGTCCAGAATATTTAATTTCATATTCTTACTTCGTCAAGGTTGGCTTATATAATAAAATTTTACTATCTAAATTTAACATTTAAAATAATAAAATTCCATCGTCAGCCCCCCACAACACTTCTTATATCACTATCACTTGTAAGAATATTAAAACAGTGAAATCATAATATTAGCTCACCAAAAGATTATTGGATTGACATTTTGGAAGTAAAATTTTACTCCTGTGAATTTAGCATTTGAAAAATAAAATTTCACCCCATTATATATTGTCACTCAACAACTACTTAACATGGCCGGGCATTTTGCCCTACCAAACCTCAAGGAAGTAAGCACCCAGCACACTGCATAAATTCCATTACAAATTAGTGAGATACATCCCCCACATAAATCAATATACCATAATTCATATTTTGATCCTCTCCATTTCAATTTCATGTTTGTAATGGAATCACTAAATTCAACTGTGGTGAGGGACGAAAACCAAATCGACGACGATGAGGATCAGAATGTAGCACCGCAACATTTTTGCACTCTCTATTTCTTTGTAAATCGAAGCAAGAGTTTCAACTCTGAACAAAATGAGATTAATATAAATGGTAAAATTGTTCATAAGTGTCCCTAAACTATTAAAAAAAAAATTTGAACTAGAGGGCCTTATCAAATAAAATTTATTAGATTGTCCTTCTCTCATTACAAAATCATTTTAAGAGATTTTTCATCAAATTTCTGTCAATAAAATTATGCAGTTTTGTTTGAGGACCTTATATTTCTGGTACTATTCGATTGAAGAGATTTGTGGAAGAATTGTCAGGTTCTTGTTTCAGATTTTTCTCTTTTCACGTTATCCTGCTTCATCAACAGGTTTCTCCATGAGGAGAAGAACAAACGCAACGATGCTATTTTCAACAACATTTTGATGCCCACCTATGTACGACATGACTTGCTACTACTCGAAAACCAGCTTCCTTTCTTTGTACTTAACGAGTTGTTCAACCTCACCGTGGCTCATATACCAGGTACATTTCCAATTGTTGAATATGTGTTTTCCTATTTTAGAGGTCTGTGGAATTCAGAAAAGAATGGAACACCACAACCACAAGAGAACAGCCAATATGATCATATCCTCCATATTCTACACAACCACTACCGTGATCATGATGCAGTATCGATTCCGAGACACGGTGATCCTAGCTTGGTGATCATGCCTTGTGCATCAGACCTTGAATATGCGGGAGTCAAGTTTAAAGACAGTAAGAAGATCAAGTTTCATAAACCTCGAGGTCCTTTCCATAGAGCTCATTTTGAACTCCCAACTTTGAACCTTGACGACTCCACTGAATCATTCTTGAGAAACCTCATTGCTTTTGAGCAATGTTGCCATGGAGTTCCTTGCTACTTCACAGGGTATGCGTTCCTAATGGACACACTCATAAACAATACGACAGATGTCCAAGTGCTTGAAAAGGCCAAAATCATACATAACTATTTAGGCGCCAGCGAAGATGCCTCCAATCTCTTCAACAATCTCTGCAAGGAAATTGTTCTTGGGGAGATCTATTTCACTGACACAACCACAGCTGCTGCTGAATACAGCAAGCGTTGTTGGCATGATGCTATGGCACATCTCAGACGTAGATACTTCTCTACTCCATGGACATTCTTAGCTTTCTGCGCTGGCTTTATCACTTTCGGCATATCCATTATTAAATTCGTCCGAGCTAATTTTCGTTGATATGAAGAATTTATCAATAATGCTAGCATGACTATAACATGGTCATCTGTCGTTGATAATTTTTATTGTTTTGCAATGTAGATCAACTTAAATCAATAAGTTACCCCTTGCTAGCTTCAACAACAATTGTACTAGCTAGAATGTCAGGGGCATATCATATGTTTTTAGAATCAATAAGTCTGGGAATCCAGATTTTGGGCCCAGATTTATGCCATGAATTGAAGTGTGTGGTGGAGATTGTAGTTCTTGTATAAAAATTATGTTAGTAAATCATTTACTTTTCTTAAATAGACACTACCAATAATACAGGAAAATAATATTCTTATTGAATTTTATACACAATTTTTCACAAAAATGGTATAGTGGTAACAATTATTGTGATTAAATGTTATTTCATTGGACTTCCTCTTTTAAAATGATTAGCTACAATGCAATCATGTTCAGAGACGGAGCGAGGCTAAATTGTGAAGGTTGTGAAGGAACTACTTGAGTTTAAAATCTTGATAGTTAGAGTGCTTGAAACTATTGTGTAGGAATTGATCATGTAAGAAATATTGCTTTAAAATAACAGTCAAGTGCTTGGAAAGATTTATCAAAACAAGATTACCATTCCTCATTTATTGAAGGAAGGAGGAATTTCCTAGACCTTTTAATCTCTATGGAAAGATGGAATAATGGGCTAGGGAAGGATGGGTTATTTAGATGATCATTAAGACCTTGGTGGGAGGAGGAGCAGTTTGAAACACAGTTTCTCTTATCCCATCTCTAAATGCTGGCAGCCAGTATAGGTTGTTATGGATAGCTGATTCTTAATTTTTTTCAATTCAATCCCTATATAAGTGGCTTGAAGCATCGCAGGGCCCCAAAGTAGGATTACTTTTGCATAAGGTTCAATGTTTTGGGTGGTTGTCCTGGAATGTCAGGGTTAAAGTGGTAGAGAAGTTGTTGAAAGTTGGATTAATTATTGATCCAAGTCTTGGTCTTTGTCATTTATACAAATTAGAATTGGAGACAGTTGGAAAATTTGAGTTGCTTGCATCGAATGGTGGCACGGGACTGGAATCAGAAAGAAGGTAAGAGTCATTTGGGTGGTGATTCCTTCTGCAATTTTATGGACAATCTGGAGACTGGAATGTTAGGAACAAGTTGGTTTTCGATGGGGTGTGACCGAACTAGAAATCCATGATCAAGATTATTAATTTGAGTGTGGCTCTTTGGTCGAAATCAAAAGCTAAATCAAAGGATTTTTTGGTGAATGATTTTATCTGTCACATTCAACAGATTAGTGATTGTTAAGAATTCTTGAGGTTATTTTGTGGTGTTTCGTTGTGCACTGGTTCAAGCAGAGCAGTGGATCCTTGTGGGTTGCAGCTTTTTCTGGTGTTCCTGATAATGTTGTTGGCTTGATGCAGAGGTCCCAGCTTCAGCATTGAGGATTCATATTCACATTTGATGGTGTCATTAGTTCTATGGGAAGCAAGGCACTAACTTGGGCTGATCAATGAGGCAGAGGCTTAGATGTTCGTGTCAAGCCCAACAATATTTTCTTTTTGGGTTCGGGTGTTCTGTTATATTTAGTGTTTTGTTTTGCTTTGGTTGGTTTCTCGTCAACCTCTGGTCTTGTATTAGCACATGATCAGGCTTCCTTTTCAGTGCCTACCTAATTGGGGTTAGTTAACATTCCTTTTCAATGCTTTTTCTTTGTCGATGTTTTGTCTAAGTGTTTGCTTGAACATTTAATCTTCATCAATAAAACTTTCTTTTGCTAATAAAATGAATGGCTTGAGTTTGAAATCTTGCTTCAGAATAACTATTGGGTTCTTGGAAAGATTGTGGAGGAATTGATTGAGTTTGCAATCCTACTTCATGATAATCCTCAAGTGCTTGAACCGATTGTGGAGGAATTGTTTAATTACTTTCAAATCTTGCTTCAAAATAATTGTCAAGCACTAGAAAAGATTGTCAAGGAATTTGATCTTGGGAAATATATGGAAAAGATGAGCATATAACAAGGCCAACCCATGAACAAATTCAAACTAGAAATACTCTTTCTAAAAACAAACAATAAAAGAATTCTCTATTTTATTACTCAAGCATAAACTAAATAGCCCTAAGAACCTTATTTATTAATCAAACATAACCTTATTTATTAATACTTCTCAATTAACTAATAATTTTAAAATAATAAATATTGATATCTTCAAATCTCGTCTGCATTAGAATTACTTGAGTATGAAATCCAACATCAAAATGATTGTCGAATGCTTGAAAAGCTTGCAAAAGTAAGAGGGATTTTTGGTGAAAAGCCCCTTCCATGGGGCCTATTTTGTGTGAAGCCCACGGATGAAACCAATGGCCCCAAAAGCCCCTCAAATAAAAAAATACCATGAATTGACTGAAATGCCCATCCATATAAGTGGGGAAATATGAAACAATTGCACCGTTTCTCTCCCCTCCCTCTGTTTCATCGATTGAAAACCCTCCTCTCCTCTGAATATCATCATTCGAAAACCATAGCAACGATTGAAACCCTTCTCCGAGTCTCATTACTCTCGCTCTCTGGAGCAACTTCGTTACAGTTTCATCAATTGAAACCCTAGCAACGTTACAGGTTCGTCACTTGCGCTCGAATCGAACTCGGCATTATGCTTTACTCTCTCTCTCTCTTAAACCCTTCTCTGAGTCTCATTACTCTCGCTTTCTGAAGCTACTTCGTTATAGTTTCGTCGATTGAAACCCTGGCAACGTTATAGGTTCGTCGCTTGCGCTCGAATCAAACTCGGCATTATGCTTTACTCTCTCTCTCTTGGACACACATTTTACAGGTGATTTTTTTCTCTTTCTGCTAGTTTTCGATATTATGAAGTCTGTCTAGGTTTGTTTTCATTTTGGGAGTGGTGTATGAGATTACGTTGGGTGAGTAGAATTTGGAATTTTTGGTTGCACTAAAGATCATCTGTTCTAAAAATTTTATCACTATCTTAAAATACTTTAAATTACTAAATCATGTGAGAATGTTAAGGTTTAAAAATTTTGAAAACTAATTTAGGTGCTTCAGAATTACAGAGTAAAATTTTACTTTAACTCTAGCATTTTCTCATTACGCTTTGATTTCTGTAGTGTTTTGGTCTTGCAATTTCAATGCTTTGAAATTCACTTGCTTCATGAATTTTTCAGAGTAAAATTTTACTTCCAACCAGAGTAAAATTTTATTTCCAACCAGAGTAAAATTTTACTTTAACTCTAGCCTTTGATCATTACGCTTTGATTTCGGTAGTGTTTTGGTCCTGTCATTTCAATGCTTTCAAATTCACTTACTTATAATGAGAGTAAAATTTTACTTATTACAGAGTAAAATTTTACTTTAACTCTAGCCTTTGCTCATTACGCTTTGATTTCTGTAGTGTTTTGATCCTGCAATTTTAATGCTTTCAAATTAACTTGCGTCATGAATTTTTTAGAGTAAAATTTTACTTCCAATCAGAGTAAAATTTTATTTTCAATAAAAGTAAAGTTTTACTGCCAAACAAAGTAAACTTTTACTATCTCATTACAATGCTTGTGCATCTTGTTTAGTGCTTATTTGTTTGTCACATTGTTGTTTAAAGTAAAATGTTACACTGTTGATATAGGGAAACTTTTTAGTGTTTTAAAATGGTTGTTACAAGAAGCAAATGTGGTGATGATGATGATGATGATTTTGAAGTTCCATCAACGGTTATACAAAAGAAGAAAGTCCCTAAAAAAAAGAGCAAAGGTAGTAAAGAAAGTCCTTCGAAGTTGAATATTCTACATGGAGTACGGGAGAGGGAGAACTATATGAAACAATATAGGTCAAATATTGTTTCATTAATACACCTAATGCGAGACACAAGGTTCACTAAAAGACACATTACTGCCCTTGAGAGAACACCTTTTGGGATGTTATTTAAATATTTTTGGAAGAAAGATGATATGGTGTTAAAGAAGTTCAAGAAAGTTGACGATAATGTCATAGATGTGATCAAATCTTATGACTTTCATGCAAAGGGATTTAAGCTTGGGGGAAAAACATGTGACATACGGGACAGTGACGTTACTTTGATTTTTGGGATAAAATCAGGAACGAAAAAAGTAGATGTGTCATATGGAAAGACACAAGAATCACCTTTTGTGTAGAGTAGGTTTCGTAATATGTTAAGAATATCTATAAAGAGTTTGCGAGAGGCATTAGGAGATGCGTTGGAAGGCACAACGAGAGTTGATGTTGATGATGCTGCATGAATAATGTGTCTATTTGATGTGGCGACTTTGCTATTACCAACAATTGGTCTAACAGTTGGATTGGCCTTTGTCGCCCTTGTAGAAGATTTGGAAATGATGAATTCGTATGCATGGTCAATTGCAGTTGCATCCACGTTGACTACTTCAATCCATTCTTCATTAGGAAGTCCTGAAAATGTCACTGGATGTGTACTTCTTCTTTTGGTAAGTAAATTGAACTACTTGAAATATTATGAAATCTATCTTTAGAGAATTAACTAATTTCGATTTTTTATTTTATAGTATTGGTTATGCGAGCATACTACCCTCATTCAACCTCAAGGAAAAAATTTGTGTCCAAGGCTCCTTCGATGAGACTTATCAACAATGAGGAAAAGGCTAATGAAGAAGTCATTGCAAACACTAAAGCCCGAAGAGGTATCATCTTTCCAAACTCAGCTTTACTGGTTCACTTTGCTTAAAATTATACTTACATAATAAAATCTTACTCTCGAACAGAGTGAAAGTTTACTTACAGTCAGAGTAAACTTTTACTTTGAAACATAGTAAAATTTTACTTACTCTTGAATAGAGTAAAAGTTTACTTACAATCAGAGTAAACTTTTACTTTGAAACAGAGTAAAATTTTACTTACTCTTGAACAGAGTAAAAGTTTACTTTAAATCAGAGTAAATTTTTAATTACTCTTGAACAGAGTAAAATTTTACTTACTCTTGAACAGAGTAAAAGTTTACTTTAAGTAAGAGTAAAAGTTTACTTTAAATCAGAGTAAACTTTTACTTACAGTCAGAGTAAACTTTTACATACTCTTGAACAGAGTAAATGTTTACTTAAAATTAGAGTAAAAGTTTACTTACAATCAAAGTAAACTTTTACTTTGAAACAGAGTAAAATTTTACTCTTGTGGTTAAAGTTTGCTTAATTGTTGGCTTCTTTTCTTTTTCTAATTTTCAAATGCAGGTAAATCACAATGAACTGAAGCCCATTTCCAGAGAAGAAATGGAGCTCATTTGCAATGATGATGAAGAAGATGCATTGGACATAGAGGAAAATTTGGAGACTGAAGAAGATGCATTGGACATGAAGGAAAATTTGGAGACTGAAGAAAATGAAGATCATGTAGCTGAAGCTTTAGGAGATGATCAACCTTTGAAGGACTTCATTGATCTTCAAAAGGAAAACAAGAGGCTGAAAAGTGAGAATATGGCATTGGTTGAAGAACTGAAGAAAAGCAGGGAAACAATGCAAAAATAGAAGAGGATCAAGAGGCAAAAACAAAAGAAATGATGGAAAAGATGAGCAACACAGAGAAAGAAATGGAGAAACTGAGAAAGGAGATTGAAGTACTCGAATCTGAAAATAAACAGTTGGTTGAACAGATTAAAGAAAATGCAGTTCATGCGACTACCCAAGGTTTTGCTTCTAAAGAAATGCCGCATGCTAAAGGAGTAGAACAAGAGCAAAACTTTGGGATTCAAACTACATTGAAAGAAATACCTATAGTCGTAGAGCCATTGCAAACATCCATGGTCAAGAAAATCAAAATCAAGGCGAGGAAGAAAAAAGAGATGTCTGATTTTGAATGTGAGCCAAGAGAGGCAAAGAAAAAAAAGACCACAAAACAAGCAATTGAAGTGATATCAAAAGAAGTGATTTATGTTGACAACTTGCATCTAAGCCAACCAAAGCCAGTTGAAAGGGTTTTGTTTCCAGATAATGCTGCAATATGCAAATTGCTTGATAAGAATGATAAGTGTCTATTGAACAAGATTTAGAATTTGGAAACCACAGAGTAAGACCATTTTAATTTTATCAAACAACAGATTTTTATTGTTATCAAACTGCAGCGTATTAATCAACATTTTTTTTACCTTATGACTAGTGCAATCATATAGTCCGGCACAGGAAATGGAGTATATGTTACATTGCATGATGTAGATGCAATTCTGAGAGATGGTGATACTGCAAATAATGTAAGTCGCCATACAAGTTTCAATGACTAGTGTTTACTTCAATAACTAAAAATAGTTCATTTTATTAACATATATTTAATTGATTTTTGTTTTTCTAGGTCATTGACAGCTTCGTAGAAATGCTTGAGATTGAGCAACAAGCAAAGAAACTAGAAAAGAATAAATCATTCTTTTTCTCAAGCCTTTGTTAGGTAAGCCATCAATTTGTATTTAGTTTGAATTGATAAATTTTTACTGTGGTTTAGTGTAACATTGTACTGTATTTTGGAGTTAATTTTTACTATTTGGTTTGCCAAAGATTGACAACTCATACAGTGTCTCACCAACACAACTTGAAACATGACACTCTTATATGATTAAATGCAGTCTTTAGTGAAATGGGGTTATGGGGAGCTGAGAAATCATTTAATTGATAAAGTCCTTGAACAAGATTTGAGTGGATATAGATACCTTCATTTTTGCATGAATTCCAATGGGAACAAAAAGGAAGAAAAATCCTACCACTGGACACTTCTTGTATTTGACACTGAACTTGATGAGTGGAGACATTATAATTCTTTAAAGCCAAGAGACAACAGAGAAGATCCTTACCTTAAGGATGCAAAAAACATTGTAAGTGCTTTGCATCATATTAGCAGTAATTTTTTGCTGTGTTTTATTATTGAATTTAATCGTGACCAAACAATTATGTAATGACGTTAGATAACATATGTGGATAGCAAGTTGGCCAACAAAACGAAAAGAGGTGGAAGAAAGTTTGCAAACTTGGTTTCGGTGAAAGATAGTCCACAACAACGCCCAACATCATAAGTTTTTCATGCTACTATTACATGCTTCAATTGGTAGTTTTCAAATTTGACTAAATCTAACAAGATATTGATTTTTATTAACAGTGTTGATTGTGGAATTATTGTATGTTATATCATGCACCAAATCATAAGAGATGAGCCTATTACAAATTCTATGGAAGATGATGAAATTAACAATTTCCGAGCGTCAATAGTGCATCAATTTTTGAATGATTATCCAAAAACATGGACTGAGGAACACTTCAACCTCAAAAAAAAAAAAAAAAAAAAAAAAAGAAGGGGCAAGAGCTAAGACCTCAAGGATGACAACGTGGACAAGTTCTGGGGAACTACTGTGAATGATGTATGTAATTTCGGTTTTTGTAAATGAAAGAACGGTGAAAAAGTAATTGTAAGTGAAAGAATACTAAAAGAGTATTAGATAGTACATGCTATGTCTATTGTTTTAGTAAATTTTATTGTGGTTCGGTGATTAATACATTATTATAGAAGGATATTGTTTTGACTGTGAATGAATGTTGTTATGGATAGAATACAATGATACAGGTAGAGACTTAAATTATTTTTGACTGAATGTTGCTATGAATGTTGGAATGAATGTTGCTATGACTTTTGTTTTGACTAGGAATGTAAGTGGAATGAATGTTGCTATGAAAGTTGTTTTGACTGGGAATGAATGTTGATGATATATGTAGCTGTGTTGTTAGATTTTTTTTGCACAAAGATTGCATGATAATCATCAGGGGAGTTTGTGTGTTGTGGTAAATTTTGGTGCAGGTTGGAAATGTTTTTCTAAGGGGACTAACATATTTTCTTAAATAAAGTAAAATTTTATTCTGAAATGAAGTAAATTTTTACTCTGAAATGAAGTAAAATTTTACTCTGCATAAAAGTAAAATTTTACTTTATATTCTGAAAGATGAGTAAATTGTTTCACTCTGAATCTAAAAATAAAATTTTACTCTGCATAAAAGTAAAATTTTATTTTGAAATAAGAATAAAATGTTATACTCTGAATCTAAGAGCAAAATGTTACAACTTGAATAAGTAAAATTTTACTCTATATAAAAGTAAAATTTTACTCTGTACAAAAGTAAAATTTTACTTTGTATGAAAGTAAAATTTTACTCTGAAGGGCGAGTAAAATTTGGACTCTAAATCTAAAAGTAAAATGTTACTCTGCACTAAAGTAAAATTTTACCCTCTATAAAAGTAAAATTTTATTCTGAAATAAGGTAAAATTTTAATCTAAAAGTAACATTTTACTTTGAACATAGTAAAATTTTACTGTGAAACCACAGGCTCATCACATCCATAGACAACCATTCAACCACAAAACAAATCAGGAACTAGAACAGACAACCATTCAAGAATATAGTAAAAATGTCTTTTATTGCAATGTCTCCTTTCAAATCTAACCTAAAAGACTATACTATTATTACTATGGACTACTTATTGCAGAAGAACTGCATTATTTTCATACTTCTATTACAAAATCAATAATGTCTTTCACGGCAATGCCTTATTGCAAGTCTTCTTATTATGACCGTACTTCTCGCATCTACCACACTGTACTTGTCTTATCTTCTCACCCTAGATGGGATCCTATTCTTCCTTGGCCTACCAGGTGGCTTCTCACAAATTGAAGGAAGGACAACAAGATCATCCATAGTTACAAGTAGGGCTGGGCATAGGGTCATCCGACCCCCCCAAACCGCCCTACTCGATCCGAACCGCACATGTATGGGCGGTTTCGCAAACACATTAGGGTAGGGTGCGGTTTGGATTTTATCTAATTTTCAGGTTGCGGGTTTAACCCGCACCTGCCCAACCCGCCCGCATAAGAATTTTTTTTTTTCTTTTTTAAATCTAACCATTCAAAAAAACCCCTTTTATTTTTATTTATTTTTTTGCATTTTGGATGAATGTAAATTAATGAAGAATTACCTTTCTTTCTTCTTTTTTTTTTTGTATTTGGGTTAGGAATAATGAATGTAGGATTTTTTTAATTTGGATTAGGAATGATGAATGTAGAATGAATGCAAGTTAATGATGAACGTAGATTTTGAATGATTTGTTTAGGTTACGAATTGAAATGAATGCAAGTTGATAATGAAAGTAAATTTTGAATGATTTGTTTAGGTTACGAATTGATTTTGTTGTGTTTTTTATTTTATAAGTTTTTTATAAGTTCTAATTCATTAATTATTAATGTTAGAATATTTTAGAAAATTGGAGGAAAAATGTCTAAAAGAAATATTGATAAAAAATGGGAAAAAAAAAGGGTTTAACAAAAAAATTTTGAAAAAAGGTTCAATCCGCAAACGGCCTGCAACCGCCCGCGCAGCCACGAACCCTATCCTCACAAACCGCAAACCGCATTGTAGGTGGTTGTGGGTTGACTTTTCCTCAAACCGCATACATACGGCCGGTCCAAACCGAACCGCAAACTGTCCCAAACCGAACCGCAGACACCCCTAGCTACAAGAGGTTTCTCAACAGTGGGTATTGGATAAACGGACTCAGCATAGCAATCTTTGAACTTGCTGGTGTAATAAAATGGTGCCACATGTGCATACAAATCACCTCCGCTCTTTTGAATAGCGGTCGCCGCGTGAGCACAGAAAAATCCATTCAATTGCCATTGGTAACATGAGCAAGTTCTATTCAAGAGGTCAACGCTAACCGATGGCCGGGATTGAACCTCAAAAACATGATCACTTGAACGACTAACCAACCAAGTTCTTCCACTTTTAAGGGCATTTACTAATGTTGAATCCATTTCCGGACAAAGAAAAATATTCCATTTCTTAGCTTATTCTCTCATTCTCGACATCAAATCCATGATCTTCAACCTAATTGAATCAATCATCTTTGTAGTGGGCAAATGGCGAGCTTGACGGATCCATGAATTGAAAGACTCTGCCATATTCGAGTGCATTTCACTGTATTTTTGTCCTTTAAAATATGCATTAGTCCACTTGTCATAGGGCAAATTGGATAGAAACCCATAAATGATCCCTTTTCCCTCATCTTATAATTCTTTCAAGAACTGATTAAAACATCCCACTGTCGGAGCGTAAGCACACGAAGAAAACAAAAAAACTATTCTACTCCTGAAAGTATTGCTAAAACTTGGACCAGAAAACCTATCCCTCAAATTGGCCTTCAAGTGTTGGAGACAAAAATAGTGGTAAGCAGTAGGTAAAACCTTGGGTAAAGCCTCCAAAAGTCCAGCATTTCCGATCAGATATGAAGGTAATTGGTCTTTCATCCAACAATATATTCGACAAATGCATAAAAAATCATTCCCAACTGTCTGTAGTTTCCGTATCGACAATTGCCGTTGCAAGAGGGAAAAAACCTGAAAAATAACATTTTACAATTAGTAAGTATATTAAACGAAAAGGACAAATATAGTAGATTTTTACTCTGAATAACAGTAACATGTTAATCTGAGAATAAGTAACTTGTTACTTTTGAATAAACTATAGTAATATCTACCTTGATCCCCATCCTTCGTTGTAGCTGTTAACAAGGTGCCCTTATATTTCCCCTTCAGAAAAGTCTCATCGATAAACAATAGAGGACGGCAATGCCTAAACCCTTGAATGGAAGCATTAAATGCAACAAAAAACCTCTTGAACTGTCCACTTTAATGGTTATAGTCAAGACGCAAATAGCTACCAAGATTTGTGCTCATCACAATATCGATATACCATCGAATCTCATCATAAGACATAGAGAAATCTCCAAAAGTAGTAGTCCTAGCTTTCTCAACTCCCAACCAAGCGTGATTGTACGTAATGGTGAGCCTATATTGATCTGTAAATTGATGCACAACATCAATTGGACCAGTTTGGGGATTCCTACGAACGTCATTAATAATGAAACTTGCAACCAAATTTGAACTCATCCTTGAGTTTTTAGAAGTACGAACAGCAGCTCCACAAGTATGCTCATCATGTAGAGTCCTAATGTAGAAAAAATTATTAGCACTTTCTAGAGATGCATGTACTCGTCATAAACAAGCTTTCGACTCCCGCATTGAACACACAGCAGTGACTCGACACTTCTCATTCTTCACATACACAAACTCAAATCCTATCTCAGTGGCATATTTACATAATGCAGATTGAAAATCCTTTGCACCTCCAATAAATCTTTGACCTACATGAGTAATTCCATTCACCCATCCACAAGACAACAAAGTCCTTTCTTCATGTTGACAAAATATAGGGAGTAAATCCATTTCATCATCAGTAATGTTGGATCCAGTAGTGTCCCCTGATTCTCCAACTCCATGTTTTTCATTTGAAATGCCCATTTCAATAATAGTCACATCAACCCGGTCAACACCAAGGGGATAAACAAGCAACAACATATTCTGAAAATCAGAATCATCATCAATCATGCATTGCAAATGTCCAGGCAAACAGTACGATAACAGTATGCAACCACTATTGTCAAACTTCTTCAATTTACAACTTAAGAAATTAGTTAAATCCTTCAACATGCAGTTTGACACAACCTTGAACAAAATGGTACAATCACCATACTTGCATAACAACATAAGAGGTGGAACCATTTTACAAATCTGTAATCAATTAACAGTAAAATTTTACTGTCACTATCAAAGTAAAATTTTACTATCACTATCAAAGTAAAATTTTACTGTCACTACAATTTGTGTTTAGTTTGAATTGATAAAATTTTACTGTGGTTTAGTGTAACATTGTACTATATTTTAGAGTTAATTTTTACTATTTAGTTTGCCAAAGATTGACAACTCATACAATGTGTCACCAACACACCCTGAAACATGAATCTAAAAGTAAAATTTTATTCTGCATAAAAGCAAAATTTTACTCTGCATAAGAGTAAAATTTTACTCTGAATCTAAGAGTAAAATGTTACGCCCTGAATTTAAAAGTAAAGTTTTACTCTGTATAAAAGTAAAAATTTACTCTGAAAATTGAGTAAAATGTTAGACTCTGAATATAAAAGTAAAATGTTACTCTGCACAAAAGTAAAATTTTTGCAGACAATGAACTTGTTTGGTGCAACTTTTTTGCTAGTTAAAAATTGATAACTAAAACGCATAAGCTAAAAAAACATATCTCCCCTATCTTCTCAACAATCAAAAATTTTACTATCATTCTAACACCAGAGTAAATTTTTACTCTCATTGTAAACAGAACAATAGAACCAGAGTAAAATTTTACTCTCATTCTCTGAAATAAAAGACAGAGCAATCGAACTAGAGTAAAATTTTACTCTCATTCTCTGAAACAAAAGACACAACAATAGAACCAGAGTAAAATTTTACTCTAATTCTGTCAAACGAAATCAGATCAAACACAACAAAAATAAATTAAAAAAAAAACAAACAAACAAAAACAAAAAAAATTAATTAACAAATCAACATACCTAATTGAGAAGAAAAACCTCTACAACTCAATCAACAATCACAAATCTTAATGAAACTCTCGTTTAATTGGGAGTGTTGATCATCAGCCACCAAGTGAGAGATGTTCGGCTGTGAGATCGTCTATTGTTGAACAAGTCAGAGATGTTCGGCTGCGAGATCTTCAGATTTGGAGATCGTCTTCATCGATTTTGTGAAGTATGATCGATTTGGAGATCGTCTTCATCGGCTACGAGATCTTTAGCTCAGATTTCAAAATTTTCAAATGTATGATACTATATATATAAGGGGCAATATTGTGATAAAAAAAAATAGAAATTATAAAATGTCCTTATTAAGGTAGGCATTTCCTACTCAGGAGCTTTTTGAAATAAAATTGATTGAGTTATCCTTTACTCTAATAAAGAGGCCCAAAAGGGAGGTTTCACCAATAATCCGTTGCTCAAATTAAAAAATTCTAATGCAAAATAATAGTCGAGTGCTTAAAAAGATTGTAGAGGAGTTGGTAGTGGTTGAAATCATTGTTTAAAAGCATAATTTTAGCATTTTTTAACAACAAATTTACTTTTGTTCAAAAAAAAAAAAAAAAAATAAAAAAAAAAAAAAAAAAACATAATTACTTCTCGTTTTTGTATCACAACAATATTATATGGTTGATATTGTTCCAATATGAGAACGTTGAGGTGTTGTAAGAATTTTGAGTGCGAATGGATGGTGACTCCTTTGATATTAGTCTCAAATCTCTCCTCTATAATTCTCAAGATTAGAAAGGTCATGCTCTTTTTTTTTCATGAGCAGCGCTAAGGGCCTCACAAATCGAGACTCGAATGCCTCCAATTATTTTTTATTTTATTTTATTTTATTTTTAAAAGGGGTAATTATGTGTAGAGGTGTGTTAAAAAATTAGACATTCTGCACTAACTTAACTTGTATGGTTTGATAAGGTGAGTGAGTTGGGTTGGATTAGTTGGATAATAAAATTGACTGATTAGTAAGGCTGCTGATTAAAATTTGTTAATTTCATATAATTTTATACGAGTCCTTATTATATTTTTATTTCAAGTTAGGAAGACTCGGTGGAAATTGAAATGGCTTTGGTATTGTGTACGCAGAAAAATATCACCCAACCAGTCCAACCTAACTCACTTACCTTATTAAACTACATAGGCTGAATTGCTGCGAAATGTCTAATTTTTTGGCACATCCTTACACATAACCACTCTTCCAAAAAAAAAATAAAAATAAAAACAAAAACAACACAGTCCAACAAATCAATAAAAATAAAAAATAAAAACAACCAAACCAATACAATCCAATAAATAAAAAAAAAAAATTTAAAAATTGAGACATTCAAGCCTTGATTTGTCGAAGCCCCAAGCATTGACCCCTCCAAAATAGAGTTATGCTAGAGACCCTAAATATTCTACTAAATATTTTATCAAATCTCTCATATGTGTGTGGGACCCACACACATGTGAATTTGTGTGAGTCCCACCTGCATGTAAGAGGTTTAGTAAAATATTTGATAAAATATTTGGAATACATAATATTTCTCTCCTAAATATAAGCTGGTCAGGAAGATACGCATTTATGTCATCATTGTGCTAGGAACTTCAAATATTTGTTTAAAAAAAGGGGATTTAGGCAAAATTTTCTCATAATAAAAGTTTAATGTATTAAGAATAAATATAAAAAAAATTTCTTAAAAAGTCTAACACATACCACTATTACTAAAATATTAAAATTTAAAATAATAATTTTTTTTTGTCTAAATGTCAATTTTTAATAAAATTCATATTTTTAGAATTTTCTTATCAAGATCTATCAAATAAAATCCATGTTAACTATGAAATTCTTTAAAACAAAAAATTATTACCTTCAAAATTGATGTAAACAGTAATATGTTACTTTGTATCATAGTAACATGTTACTAAACTAATATTATCTAAGGGAGAAAAAAATATATATTTTACTTTATCCTTACTCAATTATGTACTCTCTCTTTAGGGAATTTATGAAACAAAAAAATTGAACTGATATTTTTACCAAATAAGGGACAAATAAAGAGATTTTGACTAAATTTTTCTTTAAAAAAATATTAAATAATTGAGATACATTTTAAGAGTGAGTCATTACACATAATTGAATCTACACCGTCCAACAAACCTGAACCTGAACTATTTTTTCTACGTTCATGTATGTTATAATACAAACAAATGTGTTAGGTTCAATTGGTGTGAGATTTCTATCATTCTTAAATCATCATTGGGATCGCGATTTGGAACTATCATACCATGAAAAGTTACATAGTTTATAGAACTCGATATAATTCTTTCATATAAATGTGAAACTTAAAAAAAAATATAAAATATATTTCATGTAAAAGAATTATGTTTAATTCTGAATTAGTTTTGATGTTCCTAAAATTTATTTTTTTTAAATTATATATTTCAATTTTTATATTGTGATAATGGGGGATGTTCCTAAAATTTATTATTTTTAAATTATATATTTCAATTTTTATATTATGATAATGGTGTGGTGATGGTGATGGTGGTGGTGGTGGTAGTGGTGGCATGATGATGGTGATGGTGGTGGTGGTGTTGGTAGTGGTGACATGATGGTGGTGGTGGTGGTGGTGGTGGTGGTGGTAGTGGCATTAGTGGTGGTAGTGGCGATAATTGTAATGGTAGTGGTGGCGGTGGCATGGTGGTGTTGGTGGTAACAGTTGCGATGGTGGTGGTGGTGGTGGTGACAGTAGCATTGTGATGGTTGTAGTGGTGGTAGTGAGTTTATAATAGTGTATATAGGTACTTATATTTAGTATTTATATGATATCAATTACAATTATTAAACGAATTTAATTGATTATCACGTAGTACATTATATTTTAAGTATTAAATCATATTATTAAATACTAAAGTGATTGACAAAACTTGATTCACCACACTTCACTTAAATAAAATAATATCATCATTATACTGAATATTTTTTTTTTCTATCCTAGTCGGACCCTCTAAGATATGACTTAGGCAGGGATGATATAATTTAGGTATAACACAGGTAAATCTATACTATATATATAACCAAATGTAGTTATTTTGTCAAAAGCTTCTAAATATTTATTCTTAAATTCTCATAATTTTAAAACAATCTCTTTCCTACATGGCAACCTTCTTTGATTGCCTTTCATGTTTTCTATTTTTCTTCATTTTTTATTTGTTTGATTAATTAAAATTAAAATTAAAATTAATTTCATTATTTATGGATAAAGATTTGAATTTCAAAATTCGTCCATATAGATAAACATATAAAAACTAAAAATTAATTTTATAATCTACGGATAAAGATAAAAAATAAACAATTAATTAAAAAATAATAATTTCATAACTTATAGATAATTTAAAATTTCTTCCCATAAATAAACTATTCTTTCTATTAGTTATTAAAAATAATTTGCATTAGATCATTTTTTTTTTTTTTCAAGGTTGTCATTTATTATAATATTTCTTCAATCGCATCTCTAAATTCTCTCTTTGAAATTTTTGTTTTTTCAATAATAAAGTTTAGAACCAATTTCTAATCAAATTTATTTTCTTGGTCCTTAATTTATTGAAGAATCGAGACGAGTAAAACTTTTATATGATATATAAAATTAATAAATATAATACAAAGATGGTAGGAAAGTGTGAGGGAGATTTCATAATTTGGCTTTGGGCCGTGGTAGTGACCGGGCTAAAAAGAAGTCCGAGCGTGTTTGGGCCGAGCTAACTTGGGCTAATCCAGAGTTGGTTTGCTTGGTTGAGATCTAGGGCCCATTCGGCCGAGATGATCGTCTGTCAACCCGGGCTTATTGGTTGCGCATGTAGCTCGGCAGAAAGGTCTCCCTTGGATCGGCCTAACCTGTCTAGAGCTCAGCCATACTGGAATGCTACAGAACTCGGTTGTGATGGAGCTCGGCGAGTGGCACTGTTGGGCTCGTTAAGTAGCTCGGTCGAAGGAGGCCGAGATAATTCCGCCGGGCTGCTCATTCCCGCCGATGCCAACTGGCGGTTTGATTAGGTGGTGTTTAGCTGAATTTGCGCTAACAGCTAGGAGAGCAGCTCCACGTGTCAATAAGCGAATGAATGTAGAGGTGAGCGCAGAAAGTATATAAGCATGACTGCGCCCCCCATGCTGAGGATGGAACATCAGTTGGTGAGAGAAACCTAAACATCCATTCAGCTCCCTCTCTCTCCATCTCTCTGAGTGTGTGCTAACTAGATCGTCGGAGGGGTTTTTCGGCGACACACCGCCGGGTAGCTCACCGTCGTTGTGTTTTCAGGTTGATCGGATAGACTCGGAGCTTAGATGAAAGGAGTACGGACAGCGACGAATATCACATCTCCGTACAATTGACGCCATTTGTGGGAAGTCAACAGACAAAACCTTGTCCTCCAAGCTTCTCCGGTCATCTTTTATGGCGAACCACGACGACATTCCGTTACTCGCCATCGACGACATCACGCCAGAGTCCGTTTGTCTCAGAGATGGCCTGTCCGCCATTTCGACGATGGCTGATTTAGAGACCTTCGCACAAGGACTTCCTAGGGATGCGCGAGACAAGCGCACAAGGAGTTTTGGGTGCTCTGTCATTCCAAAAGAGCATCGCTGACGGTGAGATTCACACACTCAACACTTGGAAGACAAGCTGAGAGACCAAGATACCATCATAAAGAAAATGGCGACGGAGATGGAGGCCATGAGACGCCAGATGAAGGGAAAGGGCATTACTGGAGTGGGGAAACACAGTGAGCACGCCCATTCCTGCCGTTCCGGTAGTCTTAATAGACGTCGCACCCCTTCACTCTCGGGACCTGGTCGCTCTGGCTCCTCTGCCTCTCTCTCTCGCAGCTGGAGCTCTCGCTCCCTCACTTCCACGAATACCGGTCAGAGGTGGCATCAGATGAGTCTGAATGAAGGTCGGATAGTCGCCCTCCACACGGAAATAATCTGCCTCCAGCCCTACCATGAACTAGATCACTTGGTCGACAGAAATTCTGTGTGTTTCCCTCCTGGACGCTGGAGGTGCCATCGGTATTAACGGGGCAGGCAGTCTTACAGTCTAGCGTGAGAAAAGCTCTCCCAAGAACCAAGCACGGCAGATCGGGCCCTCGAGAAGGATATGATGGCAGGCGACGACCTGAGCTGTATCATACTGGAATCTGAGCCCCAATGGTATCGCGTCCCATGGCTGCCATGTGATCTGAGAATAAGAGAATGAATAGATGATTAATTGCTGCCAATTGGCTAATATGTGTATCAAGTTGATTGAAAGTAGAATGACTTTTTTTTGGGTTACGTCGTGTGCCGCGACCGTGTCGAAGTACTGTTGGAAAAACATGAAGTTCTCCCGGGTCCTACGGTGGAGCTGACCGTCGTATACCCTAGAAAATGAAACAATCACCGGGGTCTCCTCTACAAGCTCTGGAGTAAGAGCCGGGAAGTATGCGTACACCCACAACTGCAGGGAAAATGTGATCAATACAGTGTATAAGCAGATACAGAAAATGCAAAGTAGAAAACGTACAATGTATGAGTAGATACAGAATGTAAAGTAAAAAGTACATGTGTGGAACAAATGTAGAGCAAGAAATGCTGAGTAGAAAATGTAAAGTGAAAAGGGGGAACTAAGCAGTGTACCTCCCAAGCTCGTCAGTAGCCGCCGATCAAGGTCCCACTCATGCGAGAGGACGAGCTCATGTATCCATACAGAGTGATGAGGCCGGCTCCGCCCCAGTCGTAGAACTGAACCCGATGGAGCACTACCAATGCGCTCAGAAAGTATAGGCCTACGGTATTCCACCTGTTCAAAAAAAAGGCAGTACCGAAAAGGAACATGACGAAGCCCCACACGTACTGCTCTGCCTCCTTGAGTGTCTTGGGCTTAGACCCCCTGTACTGCTCCTCGAACCAGCTATATCGGACCATGCCCGCCCGGAGTGTCGGTGGGTGTGTCCCAATCAGTGCGATCCATGCTGCCTCCCACTCTCCCATGTCAGGGTCGAGAGGGATTGGATCATCCCTTACGCCTAAGCCAGTGATCATGGCGAAGTTGTAAGGAGTCATCGTCATCTCCCCACGTGGTGGAGAAATGGAAAGAGTTGGTGGTGTCCCACCACCTCTCTACCAAAGCCCCTAAGAGAGGGCAACTTGCTATGACCTGCATCAGTCTAGAGCTGAAGAGACCAAAGCCTGTCTCGTCGATAATGTCGCCGACTCTACCCGGGAGCTCGCCGAACCAGTCTCGAGCTGTCGTCGTGCCGTAGCCTCTGAAAGAGTGGGATCGTCCTGTGGTAATGCATGTAAGGCAATCAGATCAAGTAATGAAAGTATAGTTGAATACAAAGCGATGATGATAGTACAGTCAAATCAAGGCAGTCTATGCAGTCAGATCAAGACAGTGCAGGAAATACAAACAAATAAGGGTAATACTGCGAAAAATAGTGTTCGTACCTCTACGGCGATAGCCGAGAAGTGAGATGTAGGCTCTCTCGGTAAAAGGTCATTAGGCACATCCTTAGTGAAGTCAGTGAAGGCTTTGATGCCTCCTGCTGCAGGCACTATGTGAGTGTCTGGATGATACCTCGCCGGGTCACAGGGGCGTATACTCGGTGGTGAAGGCTCTAGCTCGACCTCGGGCACGACTGCAAAGTATACCTCAAGCTCTACCGGAGGAAGCACGAGGAGAGCCCCGTCATGTGGGACATCATCAGCCATCTGAAAATAGGTTGCAAGAGAAGCAAAAATGAGAAAAAATGAAGGAAATGGTGAAACTTTGAAAAAGTCGAACCCTAGGAGAGAGGAAAAGTCAAAGAAAATCAAAACCCGAAAAAGTGTACTAACCTTGGGAAAAACTCAAGGGGAATCAACCTAGAACGGTGGAAATGACGAAAGAAGCATTGAAATCAAATTCTGATCGGTTCAAAGTGAAGAGAACTAGAGGGTTTTAGCAAATAAAGTTCGTTTAGGGTGTTGGAAAACGCGTAAAATGCGCGGATCTAGAGCGAAGGTGCACCTAGAGAGCAAGGGAGAGGGGTTTTGTGCAAGGGGTTGTAAGGAAATGACGTGGCTTTGCCTCTACTTAAAGACCCGTTGGTCAAAAGACCAAATTGCCCAAATCTGCCATCAAATAGCCGGCAGTGGCACATCGATGGTCGGCAGTGTTTTATTGATGGCTGGCAGTGGCCACCAATAGCCGGCAGGGGACCGACAGCCACCCTTGATGGCCGGCATGCTCCCACAAGCTTCCTCTACCTCTTTGACCTTGATTTGTGTCCTTGGATTTCGAGAAGTGCAAGGAATGCTCAGTGTTTGACTCACAATGTCTTTACGAAAGTTTAGAATCGCATTTCCAGTGTGTGGTGGTCATCGCTCATCAACACGAACAAGGTGTATCCTTTTTAACATGTTGCAACTCCTCTGAGAGGTAAATCGGAAGTTGCCTTTGAGTCGTCTTTAGCACATTCGCTTTTGTCGTTGCATAGAATGTGCATTGCTTTTATCGTTGCATGGAGCATGCATTGAATTGTTGCATAGAACATGCATTATCATGTTTGCATGAAATATGTATGTTGCATTGAGTATGCGTCTTTGATTATTTTACATAGAATATGCTTCTATTTCGTTTTTTTGCATGTTGTGCATGAAGCATGCCTTTAACGTTGTGTTACGGTCATTCATGTTGCATGAAACATGCATTGTACTGCATTGTACCTGTTAAGTTTCTTCCTTGTATAGGCACGATATTTTATGTGCGGTTCATTCAAAGTTGTTACAAAAAGACAATATTGTATGTATGGTTCATTCTGAGGAATTTTGGGTAAGATCATTTCTGTCCTTTGAACACCTTGTTTTGGTTAGAAGCATTCGGGTATGCCCGGTGCTTACACCACATCTCCGTTGGTTAGAAACATTTGGGTATGCCCAATGTTTACACCGACATGTTGCTCTAGTTAGATGCGTTTAGACCGTCTGCCCGACGCTTATATCTCTCGATTTCGGTGCCTGACGCTTATACTGCCTTGCTAGTTAGGTCGTGTGCCCGATGTCTATACCACCCTGTTTTTTTTGAAACATTGGGTTGTGTGCCCGATGTTTATACTACCCCTTCGGTTAGAAGTGTTTGGGACGTGTGTCTGACGCTATCACCAGTCTTTCTGGTTAGAAACATTGGGTTGCGTGCCCGATGTTTATACTACCCTTTTGGTTAAAAGCGTTTCGGATGTGTTTCGATGTTTATACCTCTCTGTTTTGGTTAAAAACATTGGAATGTGTTTTGATGTTGATACCACCCTCCGGTGTTTGCACCGCTCCCTTTTACCTCTTGTGTGTGGCACGTTAGGATGCTTTGGTTAAATGCATCTGGATGGATTCTGATTCTTATACCACTCTTTGTTGATTGCATAACAGTTGGATGTGTTTCACTTGTTCTCACTGCTTCCTCGCGTGTGCCACACGTTGGGATCTTATTTGCCGTCTCGGGTGCACCCGATGGTTGTTGCTCTTTACCTTTTCTGCGTGAGGCGCAGTTAAGATTGCATAATTTTCTTACATCCTTTCTGCATGAAATGTAGTTTGGTTCGTGTTAACTTGCTTATGTACGAGTTTGTTGTAGCATTTCTTTGCATGACATTTGCATCTAGATGTTTTGATCTAGCCCTCATTGCATGATCATAAGTTATGTTCGGCATCATGCATATCATTTGCATTTTGCCCCAGCCTACGGGCGCATCTATATTGTTATCTTGAATGTCTGTCTAAGTCTTGCGGCCTCATAAAAAATGGTCGTCTTTGGGCTTTGACATTCACTCCCGTCATTTCATGACTTTCGAGTTCTGTCAAAAAGAGACAACTGTAGAGACCCCATTTTTGACCATCCTCAAGATTTGGATGTTCTTGCAGGTGCATCCAGCGACAAGTTTGATTGCTCATCGAGCACTCGAATTCCACGGCGGAATGCTCCAGGTTTGATCCTTCCAAACCCTATTTCCATTCTGTCTCATATTTGGACCATATGTTGGTATGTTCAGAGTAATGCTTTTGATGGCCTGCCAGCCATCATTAAGGGCTGCTGGCCATAGGCTTTTCCCTGTCAGCCATTGATATGCCTTGCTGGCCATCAATGAGGCCCTGCCAGACACCATTGATGGTCGGCCGGCCACCAATGCATCAGGAGATATTTTTGTAGATATTTTGACAGATGTTTCCACAGAAGAGCCCATCTGCTTGCACGTGGATGGTTGGATGTCTTTGAGAAGCCTTTGTATCTTCTACATATAGAGCTCATCTATATGCATGCAAAGGGGTTACAAATTTTAGATGAGCAAGATTTCTCTCTCTGTATATATATTTTGTGCTTGAAAGTGTGCTTTCTCTACACATTTGCACTAGCACTCTCAGCCAAACACCTCCACCTTAGAGTTAAGGTTCTTCGAGGCCTTGTTTGAGCTTCTTGGAGTGGTTTTAGCTTGGAAACCTTGCTAATTTGTTGTTGTGCTTCAAGGGTAAGGATTTACCTCTTTAAAGCTTTGTTTTAGTTCATTGCTTGGCCACCTTTGTATGCTACTTTGAAGCTGGTTTTAGCCTCTAAAAAGTTCTATTTTTAAGGTCTTAAAATGATAGTTTTAGCCTTGTGTGGTTGGGGGGTGGTTTCCTCCCTTGGCTCTTTGGCTTGTAAAGCCTTTTGAGCTATCTTTTAAAGCTTTTGAAACACCCTTTGTTTGGCCTTTCTACTACTGAAACTTAGAAGTTTTTCAGTGGTAGAAACTTGGTTTTGAGGTCCTAAATAGGAGGGGGTGGCCTCCCCACCTTGTATCTTGCTTGCATGAGTAGATGGCCTAATGTTTGAGCATGTTTTTCTACCCTCTTGTAGCTTAGTTCAAGCATGTTTTCGGCTTTATTTTGACATGCTTCAACTTTGTTTTTGGCTGTTTGGGTCACTTCTTCTTTGCTTTTTGTACTTGTAGTGCAATCATGCTTACTAGTCTAGCATACTTGATGATTTAGCCTATCATTCTAGCCTATGTTAGTTTGTTTCCAGAATGTTTTCCCACTGATTTAGCATGCTTTAACTCTATTTTGAGTGGTCTTGGTCATATGAGACTTGCTATGCATGGTTGTAGCTTTACTAGTTTTGAGTTTTAAGGCTTCTAACATGTTGTGCATGTGATGATTTCATGTTTTGGCATCATTTAGCATGTGATTTCAGTGCTTATAACTCTGTCACACTCTCACATATTCTACTCTTTCATAGTTGTTGAGAATTGTGCCTTATGCCTTGTTTATGAGCCAATACTTGAGCATGATTTCTTGCCTTATGGACTTCCATCTCAGCATTATTTTGGCATGTTTAAGCTCTGTCCAGAGCTAGTTTATCCATTTGAGGTTGATGTTGGATGGTTCTAGTGTAAAGCACTTCACTAGTTTTAATGCTTAAGTCCCCTAACATGTTGTACATGAGTTGTTTGGATGTTAGAGTCTTGTGTTTCATGCCATTTCAGCACTAAAATTCTGCAACCTCCCTCATTTCTTCATTTTTCTATTTGTTTTGAGAGTTGGTTACCTTATGTTTGTGTTTAAGTTTGATAGAGTTTGTGCTCAAATGGCTTTAACCCTCTTTTAAGGGTTCCTCCTAGCCTCTCATTAGAGGACTTTCGCATTGGACTTAACAAACTAAAGAATGGTTTGGTAATGCTAAAATGTGTAAACAAGAATTGAATCAAGTAAAGCATGACCAAGATAAGCATGTTGCTTGCATTGCATGGTGTTCAATCGGACGTTATATTGAACACAAGGTAGATTGGCCCATTTCATACTCAAAGTGATAAAAATGAGCAAACCTCCTTTGTCTCCATTACCCTTGATTATGCATGATAAGGTAGTGGTCCTAGAGTCATGTTTTGTGCATTTATTGAATGTGTACAAGTTGGATCTTTGGCCATCATGCATTCAAAATGCTTGATTGATGGTTTTGGATCCAATGGTGCAACTCCTTTGATGTTTTAAGGTGATAACGAGAGGCACAGTACATGCATACCCATGGGAGACCCTCAATTTTCCTCTGGTTTGAGCTTTGTTGCAAAATGGTGTTGCAGCACACTAGTGGCCGGCAGTGCCTCACTGATGGTCAGCACTGCTTCATCCTTGGCTGGCAGTGCACTTCTTTGGCTGGCAGATGGCCGGCAGCAAGCTCCCGTGGCCGGCAGGCCACTGGTGCATTCCTCAGCAGTGAATTGGTAAGGTAGAGCAGAAAGTTCTTGGAGTGACCCTGCAAACAGAGCCTCTCGAGAGCAAACTGGAAGGTGTTTCGGGGCGAAAACCGAATGCATGCATGTTCAACTTTCGAAATCAGAGTTATGGTAGTGTTGTTTAGATACTTTGCATTGATTTAGTGTGTGTACATTTGTATTGTAATTTAATTAATTAGTTTGCTAATTAGTTAAGTGTTGTAATAATTAAGTAGCTTAGCTTGGCTATTTCTTTATTTTGTTTTGTAATAATTAGCCTAATTAGTTTAATTAGATTAGCTTGATTAGCTTAGCTTATTTATTCGGACCCTCCTTCGAAAGGCAAAATGTTGTAATAAGGGTGCGTGTGTGTGTGCATGTCTTCCAACCCCACTTCTTTCTCCCTTTTATTTAACCGCTCTCGATGGTTAGTTTAGGGCACATTTTGATTAGCATACCTTATGCTTGCATGTTTGCATCATTCATTTCCCTTGCATGAACCGAGGCTGAGCACATCATTCGAACTGCATTGTATTTCAATACCTCTTTGAATACATGTACCAAATTGTTGCATTCATATGTCATCTTAGATAGCCAAGCCTATTAGTTGCATTATTGCATGTGTTGCATTAGACATCTTACATAGTTAGGATCATGTATTTTTTTCTAACTAGCTTTTGTTTCGGCTTGGAGTACACTGTAAGTCTTTACGCTTTAGCATACTTGCATGAGTGTGAGTGTTGCCATGTTTCGCATGCTTGCCATGAGGCTATTTGCTTACTTGATAAACTGCATGAATGCCTGTGGTGAAGGCTTTATTACTTGAATTGGAACAATTCGATAATTGTGAGTTTAAGCCCACTTTGCGAAATTGCAAAATCATGTTTTAAGCCCACCTGAAGGTGGAAAATCCGCGCTTTAGCCCACTTGTGAGTGGCACTTTCAAACCATTTTCGAAAAAAAAAATGAATCAAAATGCTCCAATTCTTACGATATTAGTCTATACTTGCTTGTGTGCGTCACATAGTAAAGTTAGCTAATAACCGGATAAGAACACATGAGGTTTATAAAACAACATGCCATGCTTAGTAGAGGCCGATCTTTTGATCGGGCGAGCGGGTGCGCTCATTTCAGGACCTTCTCCTCTCGTACCCAAGTTCCCGAGCCGAGGCAAATTTGGTGATGACGGACACGTGGCCTATGGCACGAGTCAGGATTTCCTAAATTTTTCAAAAATAAAATATTTAGATGGCGACTCTATAATCTGGCAAAGTAGTCTAGTTTTGGCATTATTTGATTTAAAATCTGATTTTCCAAAATGATTTGTCGGAATGGACTCTTTGGTGTTTATCAGTCTCACATTGCACTTTGTGAGATTAGATTCAGAACCCTGACAGGAGTCCGAACTGTAGAAGACCAATTCGCACCTCTCCGAAAGGGGGGCGCGTGAAGAAAGTCGAGTCTACAGGTATGCGAAGCAATTTGATAGCAATTAGTTTAAACACATATTCAACGAAGTAATAAACGACAATGCTTGTTAGAATGAGGAACCGAGACTCGATTCATGCAATACCAATGGATGTAATCATAGGAAATGCTAAAGAAACATGATGTTCTATTCTACATATCATAAGCAAGTAAATAAAAAAGAGAAAGATGTGGGGTTGGAAGACAATGACAATATTATATATTTTGCCGTCGCTGAGGGGGGTTCGAATGAATGGCCTAGCTAAACTGACTATTACAACAACGAATTGAACTGACTATTATAGCTAATTAAATAATTACAACACAATCTAACTAATTAAACTAACTAATTAGTTACATTTTCAAAATTAATTGACTAGGTAATTAATTACAAGTTTACTAACAACATACTATTATTAATAAAACAAATCTAACAGGTCCCGAGGATCAAGGAAATGGCTTATGCATGCACATGAATTTCTTCCCCGAGAATGCCTCTGCACTGCTTTTGCACCTCAGCCTCTGCTCTACTCTAATAAAAAAATAAAAATAAAAATAAAAAGTGGCACTGCCTAGCTGAAAAATGTGGTCGACAGGCCAGAAGTGGTGGCCGGCAGCCCACTAATAGTGGCCTGCCATACGGTAAAGGTGGTCTGCCGGCCACTAATGTTGGGTTTCTCCTTCTGCAACAAAAAAATAAACAGAGCACAAACAGAGCATTCTTAGGGGATGTCTGTCCACCCTGTCTCTCCTTATCATCAAACAGCTCAAATGAGGGGTAGGCTCGATTCGCAAGCCATCAATCGGCGAGGGAAACAATTTTAATAAATGCACAAGTGAGGACTCAAGAACCTCCTCCCTATCATGATATTGCCCAAGGGAAGCGGTTGACACTGACTCTTGAATTGTTCTCATCACTATCGAGTATGAAACGACTCAAGACACAAGGGGTTCAATTAACGTCCTATTGAACCCAAGTTGATTTTATTCTCTTGCCTCATTTTAACCCCAATTTTATTACTCCTTTTAATTACCTTTCCATTCATTAATCGATGGAGCCCAAAATGAGCATGAAGTCTACTAAAGGAGGGAAGTGTCAAACCAAGGCTTCTTTTGGGCATGAGAGAGATGTCATGTCATTGGTAATGAACCTCCGAAGAGATTAAACCATTAAGCACAACAACCTCTATCTCAAGCTTAAATAAACAATCGGTTCGAAACGACTCTCAAAGAAAAAGAAATGCCAAGAAATGAGAGAAGTGTAGAGATGATTAGAGGTGAGCAAAAGTATGGAAAGCTTGAAATAAATGCTATCAACTCGAATAGGTTGGTGTCTAATGCCTAAAACACCATACCTATGAGAGTCGTTACACTACAAGCATGCTATACAAAGCATAAATGAAAGGGACAACTTAAAACATTCCTAAAATAGTCAAAAATAGTACTGGAATTAACACAAAAAAAGCTAAAAAAGTAAGCTACAATATTATGGAATCTAGGCTAGCTCACAAGCACAAGGAGGGGAGGCTAACCCCTCCATTTTTGGGACTTCAAAACACCATTTTTAGCCTCCAAAAACCTCTGAAATTCAGTGGTAAAAAAGTTGATAAAAAGATGGAAAACACAAGGGTAAAAGCCTAGGAAGCAAGGTTCAAAGAACGGTAGTAATCCCCTCTACCTTTAATGGCCTTAAACCACAAGCTTCATCCCATAAAAATAGGTGCAACATAGCCGAAAAACAGTAAAAAAAAACATAAAAAAAGAAACAGTGTAAAGAAGCTAGGATGTATACCTCTTGAAGAGGAATGACCCTTTTGAATTATAAACCACCGATCCAACACCCTCAAGAGCTAAGATTCAATCTCAAACACCTCAACAAAGAACCCTCCAAGTTTTGTTTAGAGTGTATAGGCAGAGGGGATGTAAGTTGCAAAAGAGAGAGAGAGAAATCTAGAAGACAAATATTTTCCAAAACTTAGCTTTTCCAAATTTTTCTAACCCTAATTTTTTAGAGAGAGTCATCAATAAATAGAAATATATGAGACTATCTCGAAACTATCCATACAGACACAACCGGTGCAGTGCATGCACCTGTGGAGACATTTGGCGCAGCTGGCAAAAGATCTAAATTTTTGCATAAGTGGGTGGCAGGCCACTAGTGGGTCTGCAGGCCCCTGGATGATCAGGCTTGAAAAACTACTGTTTTGGTCCAAAAACAAGGTACAAGGTTTGTAGGTTTTTGAGGCTCAAATTTGAGGCTTTCTGCTAAGGAAATCGAGCATTTGACAAGCGTAGGACATTCATCATTGGGTAATCAATCGGTGACTGCAGTCAAAAATGGGGTGTCTACAGGTAGTATGATTGGCGGAGAATGTATAGTATTAATTATTTGTGTTGGGTTATTCGGTAGTCCGGGAGTATGACCACGTGGTGCTCTATGACAGTATGATTGGCGGAGAATGTAGAGTATTAATTATTTATGTTGGGTAATTGAGGAACATGAGGAGTATAGTAAATAGTAATTGGTAAGGGACTATGATCATGTAGTACTTCGTGGTTATTGTATAATTTTTCAGAAAGTTGTGGATGAGAGGATTGTCGAAGAACACGATTGAGTGTGCATATGTAGATGCGCCCGAACGTCCCAGGAAAATCCCGTTTTGTTCATTAGGCTCACTACAGTTCGGACTCGATGTCACGGTTCTTAATCTAATCTCACAAAGTGCAATGCAAGATTGATAAATCACGAAAGAGTCCACGTCCGGCAAATCGTTTTGGAAAACTGATTTTTTAGAAAGAAGTGCCAAACACGGACTGCTTTGCCAAATACGAAGTCGCCACCTAAATATTTATTTTGGGGGGATTTAGGAAACCTTAACTCGTGCCTAAGGCCACGTGTCTGTCATCACCAAAGTTTCCTCAGCTCGGGAACTTGGGTACGATTGGGGAAGATCAGCTATGAGCACCCCTGCTCGCCCGATCAAAGATCGGCCTGTACTAAACATAATATCTTGTTTCTGAAAACACATGTGTTCTTATTCTGGTTTATTAGCCTGGAATTACTATGTGATGCGCACAACATACAAGTATAGACTGGATCACCTAAGTTGGAACAAAACATCTCATGTTTGTTTTTGAAAGTGGTTTGCTACTCGCAAGTAGGCTAAAATGCGGATTTTGCCACCCTCAAGTGGGCTTAGAAAACATGGAAATTTGCCACTCTCAAGTGGGCTTAAAATTCACAATCAATGAATTGTTCAAATTCAAGTAATCCAACCTTCACCCACAGACATTCAAGCAGTTATATCACATAAGCAAATAGCCTCATGGTAAGCATGTTATCATGGCAGTCACTCACACACATGCAAGGATGCTAAAGCATAAACACTTACTGAGTACTCCGAGCCAAAGAAAGAAACTAGTAATCAATGCATGAACCTAGCTATGTTAAGAATGCCTAATGCAATACATGAAAAAATACAACTGGAAATAGGCTCGGCTATTCTAAAATGGCACATGAGATGCAACAATTAATACATGTATTCAACTTAGAATTGAAGTACAATGCAGTTAGTATGATATGCCGAGCCCAATGCATGCAAGACAAATGAATGAATGCAAACATGCGAAGCATAAGGATGCTAATTGAAACATGCCCTAAAACTAACCATCGAAAGCAGGTAAGGAAAAGAGAGAGAGAGACGTGGGGTTGGAAGACATGCATCACACACACGCACACTTATTACAATAGTTGGCCCTCTCGGAGGAGGGTCGAAATAAATAATACAGAACCAGCTAGCTAATCTAAGCTAATCTAATTAAACTAGTTATTGCACGATGAAATGAATAACAAGTTACAATTACTTATTACACAACATTAACTAAGTAAGCAATCTAAATGAGCATGCAAACTAAATGAATGTGGGCTGCCTCAGCTCTGCTTTGAATGAAAAAGGATGCATGCATGCTTGAATCGCCTTGTTCGGAAATCCCTCACGATGCCCCGTCTTGCCTTTATTTGCAATTGACCTCAGAAACTTGCACAAAGCTCCAGAGAGATGAAACTCCACCCTGGGAATCTATGGGAAGGCTGCCGACCAGCTATTGGCTATGGAGACCACCTGCCGACCACCTTTTGTGGTGGAAACCAAAAAAAGTGGTCGGCCTGGTAGTAAATCTGGTCGGCTGACCAGTTTCTTCTCCTGGTTTCTGGTTTTCTGCAACACAAGGCAAAAGAGAGAGATGGCAATGTATTTGCAACACATGTGTTTGCGACCACTCTCTCCATCATTACATAAGCTCAAGGGAGTGTAGTCCTTGGCCCCCGAGCCAATAATCATGCATCTCGATGCATGATGGTTGAGGAGTCGAATTGCACGACTCAATGTGAAATGAATGCACATACAAGCACCTAAAGCCAACAACTCCGTCACGGGTAGTCAAGAGTGTTGGCGACCGGGAATTGAGGCACATTTCATCACTTTGAGTATGAAACGTCCCTCGTTTCCCGTTTTTGGACTAACTCCTATTCCAAACACAATGCAACAAACATGGCATGCGCCAATGCAACTCTAGCATGTAATCCTAATGCAATGCCACTTAGTCATGCAAACATGCAAGGGATGAACATGCAAACATGCACTTAGCATACACAATGCAATAAACTACATGGCATGCACAATGCTCATGACACTAGCATACACAATGCACATGGAACTAACATACACAATGCGATGAACATAGCATGCACAATGCAATGATCAATCATGCAACAACATGGCATACTCAATGCTACGAACTACAATGGCATACTTAATGCAAAATGGACTTAAACCAAAATGGATGGGCCTCAGCCACACCCAAATCAATGGCCAAAGATGATGAAAGCAAGGCCTCGAAACACATGCAAGCATGCACAATGCAATCTACCGAGCTTAAGGCACAAAACACAATTTTCCAAATGCTTTGAAAAGGATGAAATATGGAGTGCAATAACACATGTTTCAGCTCTGAAATGGCATACAAAATGACTTTGAATCATGCAAACAACTCATGTAATGCATGTTGAATGGCTCAAGCATCGAAACTAGTAAAGTGTATTACACTATAGGCATACAAGGCAATGCTCAGATGACCAAACCAACCCCAAACAGACTCTATGCAGGCCAAAACAGTAACAAAATGAGTTGGGATGATGGCTTTGAAAGGCACAAAAATGAAGGTCATGCAATGGCTTACAAACAAGGCATAATGATGCAACTCTCAAACACATTAAAGGGGTGATAAACATGAGAACATGGCACAAATATAAGCTCTAAAATAACATTCCCCATGATGCCAAAACATGCGAACACCTTAAGCAACGCATGCAAGGGACCCCAAAACTCGAAGTTAGTCAAGGCTATTACACTACAAGCATGCATGGCAAGCATCATTTGACCAAGGGACCTCAAAACAGAGCTAAGGCAACCCAAAATATGAACAAAATCAGGTTGGAGAATGGCCAAAATATGCTAGAATAGAGGGCCAAAACATCATGCATTCTAAGCTAGTAAACATGATTTACACTACATGCATATGAAGCATGTGAGAGGCTACCAAACCAGCTAAAAACAAAGTCATGGAATGCCAAATGATGACCAAAAATCCACTGAAATATGAACAATGCATGCAAGAATGACATGCTACTTTGATAAGCCATAAAGGGGATTACTCTACACATGCAAGAGGCAAACCCAAGGTGACCAAACCAGCCATAGATAGAGTCTAGATAGGCCCTAAAAGTCACCAAAAAGTGCCTGAACAGAGCCAGAACGTATGAAAACATATGCTCCTTTGATAGGCCAAAAATGCAAGCAAACAAGGCCAAAAGAGAGAGGGTCACCCCTCTCTGATTTAGGGCCTCAAAACCACATGCCAACCACTAAAAATCCACTGGATTTCAGTGGCTAAAAGGCCATGCAATGATTAACTCAAAGGCCTTATGGCATGGCACAAAACAAGGCCAAATAGGGTATGCAAGAGAGAAGATGACCCTCAACACCAAAAGAGCCTTAAGCAAACATGAAAAACACTTAAATATGGAGCTTTTTTCAGTTGACAACAAAGCTCAAATAAGAATGAAAATATGGCTAAGTGAGTGACCAAAATGAAGCTTAAAATGAAGAAAGGAGGTTACCCTTGAAGGTCAACAAAACCAGCAAGTTCTTCAGCCAAGAACCAACTCTTTGACCTCTAAAAATACCCTCCAAGAAGCTTAGATCAATGGTGAAGGTGTTTGGCTATGAGGTGTGGTGCAATAGGTCAACAACAACACACTTTTTGAACCCAAAATGTGGAGATATAGAGAGAGATATATATTTTTGCCTTAGCCAATTTCAGAACCTGGTTCAAGGAGAGGAAGAGCCTCTCTTATAGAGGAGCACAGGTTTAAGCTTCCTTAAGAAGCTAAAACAAGGGTGCAAATCCTCCATACACGTGTATGGAGGATATAGTCTGTGCCTTCCAGCTGGCACAGCTGGCATCCACTCAGTTTGGCAAAACAGGCAGAAACCTGCCGACCATAAAAAGTGATCGACCGACCACTTTCCCTGGTCGGTCGACCATGGCAAGTGGTCTCCCAAACAAAAAAGTGGCCGGCAATGGATATTGGTGGTCTCCACACTGAAATCAAGCTAATGGTGGGGTGGGAGACCAGTAAATGTGGCCCAAAGACCAAGAAAACTAGTTTCCCGACAAGAAAATCGGCTGGCGGGGAGAAAAGTGGCCTCCAAGGAGAAAATGTGGTCTCCCACCCTTGTACCATCTCCCAAACAAGGAAAACAAGGTTCGTGCCAAAAACGAACCAACACGGATGCAAAACGAGAGTTCAGGAGGCAAAGCGCGCGACCGGGAGCCTCGAAAACTGGCTGTTGAGCACCAAAACTGGTGTACAACCACAAAAGTGGTCTCCCGGACCACAGCGTCCCTCTAGATAGGGGAAAAAAGGTGTGGTCCAAAAACCGTGCCAAACGGAGAATGTTAAGCAGTCCCGAGCCGAGGCGCCCGACCGACGGCTCCAAAAATCGAAAAGTAGTCTCCAAATGGAAACAATGGCCTACGACCCCGAAAAGTAGTCTACGACCACTGAGAGATGGTCTACAAGACCTCTCCCTCCTTTCGGGAAGAGAAAACAGCACCTGGTCCGCAAACCGAGTCAAAGCAAAAACGTTCCGAGGCCCGAAGGCAAGGCTCTCAGCCGAGAACTCCAAAACCTCAAGACAAGCACAACATGCACCATCACCGAGTGCTCAATCGATGACGTCAGAGTCTTAAGGTCGGTCAAAAATGGGGTGTCTACAGTTGCCCCTCTTTGACATAACTCGAAAGTCATAAGTGACGGGAGTGAACGTCAAAGCCCAGAGACTACCCATTTTTGACAATGCCAAAGACTTAAACAAACAGGCGAGTTAATCAAAGGGATGTGCCCGCAGGCGGGGGCAAGATGCAAAGGGTATGCACAAAGCCGAACATAAATTATGATCATGTAGAGAAAGCTGTAATGAAGCAAATATACACAATAAATGCAACAATTTAAACAAGCGAATACAGACCAAACTACATCACATGCAGAAAGGATGTAAGAGAATTATACAATTCTTGCTATGTCTCACACGAAGAATACAGTACCGTCCGGTTCATCTGGTTGCACCAGCTTCAAATGAACCGTACATATAATATCATCTGGTCGCACCAACCTCGAATGAAGTGTACATACAATATCGTCTGGTCGCACCAGCCTCGAATGAACTGTACATACAATATTGTGCCTGCAAAAGAAAGAAACTTAACAGGTACAACATAGTTAGCAATACATGTTCAATGCCATAACGACCGCGGATACATATGACGCCAATAGCAATGCAAGTGAAACATGAGTGACGACGCAAGTAAAGTATGGATGCATGATAATACCAGTGAAACGTGCATAACAATGCAAGTGGTGTGCATAACAATATGGGATAAGTGTAACTTCAAAAGCATGTTTGTAACAAAATGCGGAGTAGAGAAGTGTAAGCCTTAAAGAGGGTAACTCAAACGCGACCTCCGATTCACCTCTCGGAGGGGTCACAATGTACTCAAAAAGGATACACCTTGCTCTTGGCGAGTAACGACGAGCCGCACGTCGAAGACTTGAATTGAGGTTCCCGTGGAGACATTTCGCGCCGAAAAGTGTACTTTCTTGTACTTTCTCGAGAGCCGAGGACTCCAATCATCACCAAAATACACAGGGAGAACAAGGGGACCTTGGAGACCACCCAGGAGGGCCACCGACCACTTAGCAAAGCTGCCGACCAGGTGTTGCCCAAAAAGTGGTCGTCCAGCCAGAAAAACTGGTCGGCCGACCAGTTTACAAAAATTGGGGCAGTTCTGTCTTTTGATGTTTGGCCCTTTAAGTTCACACATCCAAATCATTCTTGCTCACACCTCTAAGTCCAAAATACACCCCTCTTCCTTCCTAGGCCATTTTCTCCCTCAGATCTGAGCTTTATACGCGTTTTCCAACGCCCCACGCAAAGTTGTTTCCCAAAAACTTTCGATTTTCTTCACTTTGAACCGATTAAAATTTGATTTCGGAACTTCTTTCTCCATTTTCAACACTTGAGGCATGTTTTTCTTGAAGTTTGGCACATTTTCTCGAGGGTTGACTTTTGTTGACTTTTTCCTTTCCCGAGAGTTGACTTTTGTTGATTTTTTACAATTTTGGCTCATTTCGCTTATTTTTGCTCATTTTTGTAGATTTCTTCGGATGCCGAATCACTTTCATCACAGCGGAGGTCCTCCACATGCGGGGGACGAGCTAGACATCATGTCATTGCCTCTGAGGATTCAACCTTTCGACCAAGAGATATACCACCCTCTGGAACACGTCCTGCCTCCTACCACCTTCTATCACTTTACCGACTTCGATCAGCGAGCACCCGCGGACCTACTGCTACGGGAGCCGGAGTCCCATTTGCCTTATCATATGCGCGAGGTGTGCACTTCTCTTTTACATTTTCTGCGATGTGTTTTTACATTTCTTGCACACTTCATGTTTTCACTATGTATTATATTTGCTCGTTCTGAACACATTTACATGCACAACATCTGGTCCATTTGGCACACAGCTCATACATAGCAATACTCTGTTCCTTTAGCATGCAACTCACAACACAGTATTTTGTTCACTTGGCACGCAGCTCACGAAACAAAATTCTGTTCGTTTGGCACGCAGCTTACTCTGAACACACGGCTTGTCTCAGGCACACAGCACATTTTCAGGCACACAGCTCACTCTTTGGGCACACAACTCATTTTTCGGGCACGCAGCTCACTTTTCAGGCACACAGCTCGTTTTCCGGGCACACATCTCGTTCTTTGGGTACACGGCTCATTCTTCGGGCACACAGCTCACACATTTGGGCACACAGCTTGTTCTCTGGGCACACAGCTCACACATTTGGGCACATAGCTTGTTCTTTGGGCACACAACTCACACATTTGGGCACACAGCTCACACATTTGGGCACACAAATCATTCGCTTCACTTCGAACACGCAGCTCACATATTTCAGTTCTGAACACGCAGCTCATACGTTTTCATTTGCAAGCAGCTCATACTGAACACACAGTCCATAACATAGTATTTGATTTGATTTGCATGCAGCTCATGCATTCCACTTTGAAGATGCAGCTCAGACCTTTCAATTTTGAAAACACAGCCCATTCCTTTTTGTTTGCATGCATCTTATACATTCCACCTTTCATTTACTTCATTTCTGAACACACAGTTCATTTACTTCATTTGCACGCAGCTCATACATTTCATTCTGAAACTGAATATATCTGTTCATTCTGAATGCAAGTATCTTCCCGTTCCACACGGGGTTATGGATCGATCCTTGCTAGGGATGGTATACAGAGCTCCCAGATGCTATACGTCACATCGTCGATGAGGCAGGATTTGGGCCTTTCTGCGTGGGGATATCACGTTATCCGGCGAGTAGGACCCTTACGGTGGCACTTGTGGAGAGATGGTGAGACACCACTAACTCGTTCCACTTTTCAGCTATTGGGATATGACGATGACCCCATATGACTTTTCTATGTTGACGGGCCATGACGTGGTCGGCCAACCAGTCCCCTATGACGCGGACATGGGCGAGTGGGAGGCGGCTTGGATTTATCTGCTGGGAGTCCACCCGGCAATCGACAAATCATCAGGGAGGGTCAGGTACACCTGGTTCTCAAAGCGGTACAGGGGGACTTTGCCCCTGACCATTGAGGCCATACATCAGTATGCCCGTGGATTTTTGATGTTGCTCCTCGGGACCACACTGTTCTCCGACAGGGGGAACACAAAGCTTTATCTGCTCGGTGCTCTGGTGGACCTATCACATGTCAGCCAGTATGATTGGGGTGGTGCCGGCCTAGCTACCCTTTACTGTTATATGAGTGCGACCTCCCGCGGGCAAGGGAACATAGTAGGTGGCTACTAGAGAGTCTGGGAGGTACATTCTGCCCTCTTGATTTACATTTCCGCTTTTCATTATTTGTACACTGCACACACGGCACACATTTCATTCTGTATCCTACTGTAGACGTGCCCGCGTGAGGCCCTCGTGCTACAGTTCGGACTCGATTTTTGTCACGGTCCTTAATCTGAAACAAAGAGTCCAAATCCAGCAAATCGTTTTGAGAAAACAGATTTTTAGAAAAAAAGTGTCAAACATGGACTGCTTTGCCAGATACAGAGTCGCCACCTAAATATTTTATTTTCGGGGAATTTAGGAAACCCTGACTCAGTGCCAAAGGCCACGTGTCCGTCATCACCAAAGTTGCCTCGGCTCGGGAACTTGGGTACGATTGGGGAAGGTCATCTATGAGCACCCCCTCTCGCCCGATCCGAAGATCGGCCTCTACTAACCATGATATCCAATTTTTGAAAACGTTATGTGTTCTTATTCCAGTTATTAGCCTAGAATTACTATGTTATGCGCACAACACAAAAGTATAGACTAGATTGCCTAATTTGGGAATAAGCATTGCATATCCGTTGTTTTGGAAAAATGTGTTGGAATTTGCTACTCGCAAGTAGGCTAAAACACGAATTTCAATGAGCTAGATCCTCGTCAGAGTAAAGTGGTTTACCGCCACTCACTCCATGAGGTGCTTTCTAAAGTGACATAAGCAGCTAGCCTCATGGTAATCATGCTATCATGTCAACACTCACACGCATGCAAGGATGCTGAAGCATAAATACTTACATCGTACTCCGTGCCAAAACAAAGAACTCGTTAGCAATCAATGCATGATCCAAGTCCATGTTTAAATGTCTAATGCAACGCATACGGAATGTCATTAGAGTAGGCTCGGCTAGTCTATGAATGACAAGTGAAAATGCACAAGTAGCATGTATTCAAGTTAGATTTGAAATACTAATGCAGTTAGCATGATGCACCGAGCCCAGTACATGCAATACTGATGAATGATGCACGCATGCATAGCATAAGGTATGCCAAATTAAACATGGCCTATTACTAACCATCAAAGCGGGTAAGTAAAAGGGAGAAAGAAGTGGGGGTTGGAAGACATGCACACACTCACCCACACTTATTACAAATTCACCCTCGCTCGGAGGGACCAAAAGAATAATACAATTCGAATAATGAATTAACTATCCTAGCTAATTAATTATTACAGACCAACAAAATTAATTAAACAAATTAATTAATTTAAGAAAGCAAGAAAAAGGGCCTCGGGAAGAGGGCTCAATGCATGCGTGCTCGGATCTTGCTCGAAAGTCCACTGCCATGCGTAGGCTGCCTCTGTTTTCCCTGCTCTGCCCCTCTGAAAACTGCCAAAGTCTCAGAATTGCTTCCCTGGACATTGGGAGACACCACCGGCTGAGGAGAATGGCCACCGGCAGTAAGATGTGATCATCGGCTGTTGATGAAGCTATCGGCCATGGATTTATGGTTGGTCGGCACTGAACACTGCCAGTCGGCCAAGAATGTCTGCAGAACCTGCAATTGACAGCAGCAGAGGGCAAGGCACAGCATAGCAATGCATTTCAAGCAATGTATGCACCGACCATATCCCTTATCATGTTTATTACTCAAAGGGACATGGTCCTTGGTTCTCGGACCATCAAGCGCGCATTTCAATGCGTGATAGCCCAAGAGACCAAGTTGTGCATTTTTCATTTCAAATGTAATGCAATGCACATAGTCAAACCAAGGGGCTTCTACCTCTATCATGACTCACTTCAAGAGGTGAGGCAATGCATGCACAATGCAATGCAACCTAGGCATGCGAGCTAAGGATGCAACATGGCAATGCAATGTGTACATGCAAGTATGCAAGCAACAATGCGAGATGAGCATGCGAAACAAGCAAAGAGATGGACTTAAACATGATTAGGCAATTCTCAAACAAGCCTAAATCAGTGGCCAAAGTGCTCAAACATGGAGGCCAACACACGCACACACATGCACATGTTAAAGGGCTAATACTTAAGCACAAAAGGGCAACTCTCAAGCACACTTGAAAGAGGCATAACATGGACAATTAGCATGTAAATTAAGCTTTAAAAATCATGCAAGAACATGGTACCAAACCAACCCAAACAATGCAATCAAGGTATACAAGCAAAGTCCAAGATTCAAAGCAAGCTAAAGGGGTATTGAACCACACTTAACAAGACCAAACATGGCATGAATTAAGATTTCACCAATATAGCTTGTACCTATTGCGAAGAAAATGATGGTAATGTTTATACCTTGTGTATCACGTTCGCGAGGGACCCCCGTGCTACAGTTCGGACTCAATTTTGTGTCACGGTTCTTAATTTGAACCAAAGAGTCCAAATGCGGCAAACAGATTTTTAGAAAAGAAGTGCCAAACATGGACTACTTTGCCAGATACAGAGTCGCCACCTAAATATTTTATTCAAAAGCATGCACAAAGGCCAAAACATGGAGCATACAACATAAGCTTTCAAAGCATTAAAGAGGTGTCCAAGGCAAGCATACAAGCATATCAAAGGGACTGAAATAACATGGAAAATGATCCCAACCCACTAAATCAAAGCAAGTGATGCATGCAACACACTCATACACTTAAGGCCAACAAACCAAAAATGCAAAGGGGCTATATAATGCGTGCCATGGTCGACCAAAATGGCTAAGGACAGACCTTAAACATGGCGAAATAAGCAAGAAAGCTTCACAAAGCCAAGCCTAAAACATGCTAGAACAATGGTTTACAACCTAAGGCATGTTAAGGCAACAAAATGGCATTACAAGGCATGTATGCTAAGCAAGCATGGTGTACCAAAACCAACTTAAAACAATGCTATTTCATGGCAAAATAAGCATACGCAACAGCTAAGGCATGGTCAACAAGAGCCTAAGCTAGGTGCTCCCTCAAGAGGCAAAAATGGTCCTTTTCAAGGACAACAAGGAGAGGGGGTCGCCCTCTCCTTCTTGGGACCTCAAGGCACCATGCTTACCACCGAAATCCCTCAAGATTTCAGTGGTGAGGAGGCCCAAACACCAAGGTCCCGGAGCTCACACAAAATAGCACAAAACAAGGGCCAAACAAGGCTTAAGAGGGGTCAAACAATCCCAAAGCTTAAAACACTCTTAAGAAACTATTTAGAGGCCTTAAAAACAGAACTTTTATGTATTATATGCAAAGCCAAAAAATAGTTGCAAGATAGGTAAAAGTAGTGTGCAAAAATGGGGTAAAAAGGGACTACTTTCTTACCCTTGAAGTCCTCCTTCACAAATGATGATCTTGTTGCCTCCTTGAGCACAAATCCTGTCCAGAACACCAAGAACAACCCTTTGGTCGCTCAATAAGCAAGAGAAGGTGTAACACTATGTGTTTGTGTGCAATAGTATGGACAAACACACACTAGACACACACAAGAGAGAGATATAGAGATAGGAAATATGTATCAACCCTAACCCTAATCCAGAACCCCCTCTAAAATTTTTGTAACCCTAATGCCAAGAGAGGAAGCCTCTTCTTATAGGCAACTCCCTCTTGTAAGGCTTCCAAAACAAACCATCCAAGAGGGAAATCCCTCCATACACGTGTATGGAGGGGAACAGAGTGGGTGCCAGCTATCACAGCTGGCACAAAATATCTACTAAAAGTAGATGAACAGTGATCGGCCATCCAAAATTGCCACTTTGACAAAATAAATGGCCGATCGGCAACAAAGAATGCCGACCGGCAATATATATTGCCGATGGCATAAAATCACTGGCCGGTGATGTGTGGGGATGCCTCACAAGGCATTCCCTGCCCCTCCAAGGCAAAACACAAGTGTTTGGTGCAAAACCAGACACAACACGGTCGAATCGAGAGATTTTGAGGCAAGGCGCGCAACCGAGACCTCCGGGAACTCAAGACGAACACAAACAAGGGTAATCACCCAGTGTTCCAATGGTGACGTCCAAGTCTTGAGGACGGTCAAAAATGGGGTGTCTACACCTACATTCTATATTTTATGTACATTCTATATCCTTATTCTGCACTCAGCATTCTATATTTTCTATATATTCTGTATTCTGACAGCCACTGCTTTGTTTTTCACAGCTATGGGTTTATGCATACTTCCCGATGTTGGCCCCTGAGCTCGAGGTTGAGGTACCCCTAGAGATCCCTTACTCTCGCAGATTTGAGGGTTGGTGTCGGCCGAGGACTCGGGAGACTTAGCCCTATCTCCGACAGTTCTTCGATACTGTATGGCCGACGGAGGTAATCAAAAACTCTCAGTTCTTCATGCTTTCAGCTTTGATTCATCATGCATATTTATGACATCTAATCAGTTTATGTACGTGTCATTCGCAGATTACTTGGCAGCCATGGGCGCCCTTGCAAGCAGATACCTGGTTCCGGTTCTGGTTCCCTGGGGGGTGGGTCGCTTCTCGATACAGGACTTTATTTGAGGGGCCAGTTGGCAAGGCCTGGCTTCTGGGGGATCGCTTCATGCGTCAGACGATGGGCAACCCTACTTAGGTTATCCCCTCAGCACCTCCAGAGGACATGCGGCCCACTGAGAGATTCACTCCCGAAGAGGTCGAGGTCGCTATGTTAGGCACTGATGTAGTTCTGTTACTGGAGGGGGACTACGCGACCTACCGCCATACGTACTTGATCCCTCCGCTGTCAGATGTCCGTGTCCCCAGGAGGAGGGCTACTGACGTGCCTTCTTCGGGTCGCGCCCGAGCTAGAGACATTCCTTCGAGCAGCGGAGCGGGCACATCGAGGGGTGCGGCTGGATGGATGCCCTCTACTTGCCAGTATGCCAAATGGCCAGATCTTCCGACCGGGCTGACAGGTTGGGAGTATGGGATAGCATACCAGATCTCGCTAGAGCCCCCACAGCCAGGTCACCGATACATCAGTGACCCTGACTCACCCCCGGTATGTTTCATAGCATTCATTTATCATTCAGAGAAATATTTAGACATTCATTCATTCACTGATGACTTGAACTTGCATCTGCAGCCTCCCAGAGAGTACATGGATAGATTGCTCGGAGTGGTGGCCTCACTCAAGGGCATGGTCCTGCGGAGGGAGACGCTACTGTTTGTCGCCGGCATTTCGGTACTCTTCAATTTCCTTGCATTATCATACGTCTGATGACATACTGAAATTGAATATTTCGCTACATTGGTTGACTGCATGTGTAGAGCACATCTGGCACACACCACATCCACATACTATATCTGCATGCACAAATTCTATGTACCATTCTTGCATCTGTATCTGATAAATATACTGGCTAATGCACTCAAACTATCCTTTTGAGGTCCCACCACTACAGGCCGGGCCATCCAGGCCTTCCCGAGGAGCTGGGGGAGGGGCCTCGACTCGCAGGCGAGGAAGGCGTAGGGCGCCTATCAGAGATGATGAGGCGTCCAGCGAGGAGGAGGAGTCTACGTTTCCTCAGTCGGAGACATCTGCAGGCAGAGAGGAAGACTTTGGCTCCGGTTCTGAGAGTGGAGGTGATGTCGGGGAGGATCCCGAGGATGGCAGCTCCGATTCGGATGGTGGTGCTGGTGGAGGTGGTGCAGAGGCTGCTCAGCTGAAGAGGATGAAGAGAGCCTCCCGATCTTGAGCCTGACAGCGCTGATGCAAATGTCCCTGCTTTATTTTCTTTTTTACTAGTAGTTGTAGCACGTCAACTTTAGGCAGTTTTATTCTCTTCAAAACTTGTACCCAGTTGTAAAATGTTGTAAAAAGAAGCTATGATGGAATGAAACAGCTTTTGTTGAAAAAGTGTTGTATTTTGTATTCTTAGCATCACATCGCATCATTCTGCACAAAAACGAGATTGAATGGAAATTGAGCACTGTACATTGCCAAGTCAGGTAGTGAACCGACGCAACAAACTATACAACTTAACTTACCAAGAAACAACAGAACCTTAGCAAGTTTACAACTCGATAAGCAAATCTCGACAATGTTGATAAACAAAGAGTAACAACTCGATGTACAAAACTCGACAACTCGATGAACAAAACTTAACCACAACTCGATAAGCAAATGCATTTCTGACAAACCGGGCGACGGAATGCATCCGAAACAGAGGTAAACTTGGACCTTCAACACTCCCAACACATGGAACGGCTAGGAGCTCTCCTCTAGAGACTAGGAAAAGGCCAAAAACCAGCTTTTCTCCCTAGCCGACCACCAAATGCGGCTGGCCGGCCAGTTTTTTGCCCTGGAGACCAGTTATGTGGCTGGCCAACTAGAAAAAGTGGTCGGTCGACAAGTTGGCCTGGCGACCTCCAGATTTTTGACACGTGTCCTCCCAACAGTGCCTTATCCTCCATTAAAGTTCCAGCTTCGTGGCTCTCTCCTTCCATCTCAATTTTACATCAAAATGGAGGAGTTTCTCATCCAAAATCTCACAGCTCGGATTGCTACTTTAGACGGCTCAGAAAAGTTGAACTTCCGGGGTTTCGGCATAAATGCACTATTCACTCTGAGTCGCACTCCGCTGCACTTTTCGTTTCTCCATGCCACGGCAAGGTTTTGGAATCCGGTAACTCATGTCTTTAGCTTTGGCGGGCAAGAGGTGCGTCCTACCTTCGAAGATTTTCAAGCTTTGATGGAGTCCGAGCGCAACGAAGAAATCTTGCCTCAGCTTCGCTTCGGCCACGCCCAAGCCTTAGGATGTGGGCTCACTTTGCACGACGCTCGGTCTTTGATCTGTGACGGAGAATTGGACATCCTCAGCTTGATTCATCGTTTTTCTGACGCCGGTGACCGCAGCGACCATCATTGGCTGGGCTTTCGGCGGCATGCGCTTTGCCTGTGCATGCTGTCCCATTTCTTTCTTGCCTCAGGCTCCGGAGGATCTAGTGTCCGGTTGATCAAGGTTGCCCAAGGCTTAAAAGGGGGCAAGAGCTGCATTGCCATGACATTGGCTAAGACGTTGATGGGCTTGGATGCCTTTCATCACTGAGAGACGATCAGTTTTTCGGGGAGTCCACTACTGCAGCAAGTAATGTTTCCCATCCTGCCTCACATATATATTGCCTACATCACTCGGCCCTCGGGCTCAGTTTTTCTTACGAAACTTTTTCCTCACTTTTCTCTCAACGTACACCTCTCTATTCTTTAATCTCTCATTTTTTTCATCCCTTCCCAGGTGTGGTTGATGGACAAGTTGCAAGTTGTGGACTCATGCCCAGCATACTCAGCTCACGGCTCTTTCTTCTTGCGATGCCTGGTTGATGCCCTTGATGAGGGATGGTGGTTCAATTAGATGTGCAGTTTGTCCGCAGACCACATTGTTTGGCGGTGTCCTTGGCTCAATCTACCAGCGATGAGCTACAGCTTGTCTCGACAGACCGGAATTCAGTTGATCGGTCCGACACACTGTGTGTTCTACTTTCCTTTCCAATTCTAGCGCCAGTTCGGCCATGATCAGACTTGCTCGGCAGAGGGGATAGAGTACCCAGCTGCATTTCCAGTTCGAGGCGCACAGCTAGCTTGGTATGCCACGGCATGGAGGACGAGAGAGCTTCTGGCCCCCGCTTCCACTTTCAGTTGCATTCTTTCTAATGAGTGCGCAGATTGGCACAATGAAGAGGCACAGATTGGGCCCAGCTGGGTATGAGAGGCTTCAACTAGCTCTGTGATGGGACGCAGGAACACCTGACTGTGCCCTAGATTTATTTGCTTTTAATCAGAACTTTCAAGTTTTCTTATGAATGTAATAAAAAACAACTTCAGTTTGTATTCAAGAGTAGGAGAACTCTGTAATGAAATCAAAGCAATTAAAGGTTGTGGGTATTGAAAATTTTCCGTTTGCTCCAAAAAATGGTCAAAGTTGTAAAAAGATTAATCTACTTTTATTAAAACTTTTCAAAACCATTTTCGATATGGATCAGAACCGGACACGCCTGAGATCTGTCACTGAGATGCACAACCTCGGATCCCAGCAACTGGAAAGTTGCCCCTAGTCTGAATAGCATTGTACTGCAGATCACAACCGAGCTCTTGAATGCTGGATAGTCAAAGATGACCGAGGTAATCAGATGGACAAAGTTGATCAGGAAAATTTTTATGGCTGGACTTCAGGATGAAGTTGCCTACGTATCGCAAAGATGAGAATCAAGCCTTACGTAGTTTGGCTTGGGTTCACTCGAGTATTTTCACTCTCCTTTTGCGCTCTAACTTTTGCGAAGGCCGCCATTTGCGGGTTTTCAACCTTGCGAGCTCAGTTTTTATAGTTTCAAATTTTCTATGCTCTAACTTTTGCCAAGGTCGCCCTTTCGGGTTTTCGGCCTAGCGAGCCACTCAAGGAAAATATTTCTTCAACTTGTCCATGTTGATCAGCTGTGAGAACTCTAGGCCATCTAGGTCCATCAGAACGACAGCTCCACCCGGCCAGATAGACTTGATAATGTAAGAGCTAGTCCAATTAGGTCTGAACTTGCCCCTAGGGTCATAGATGGGAGCTCGGTTGTCTTTGAGCACAAGATTCCCTTCTTTTAAATTCCTGGACTTAACCTTCTTGTTAAAAGCCCTAGCAATTCTCCGTTTATAACCCTGAACATGGTATAGTGCTTTCAATCTTCTCTCATCAAACAGGATGAGTTCTTCGAACCTGCTCTGCTGCCAATCTGCCTCAGCTATCTGACACTCAGCCAGTACTCGCAATGATGGAACCTCAATTTTGATAGGTAGAATAGCCTCCATCCCATAAACCAATGAATACGTAGTCGTCCCAGTAGAAGTGCGAATTGAAGTCCGGTAGCCCCACAGAGCAAATGGTAACTTATCTGGCCAGTCCCGGTAGGTTTCCACCATCTTCTGCAAAATGTGTTTGACGTTCTTGTTAGCGGCCTTAACTGCTCCGTTGGTCTACGGCCGATGTGTAGACGACTTATGAAAAGCCACATTGCATTTCTCCAACAAGTCGATCACTTCTTTCTTGAAGTGGAAACCATTATCTGAAATAATCTCGTTCGGGACCCCGTAGCGACAGATGATGTTGTTCCTGATGAACTTTGCAACATGTGAAGCCTTCAACACTGCATAAGCTTGGGCCTCAACCCACTTTGTAAAATAGTCTATCGTGACCAGAATGAACTCATGCCCATTGGACCCCTTTGGAGTGACAGCCCCAATCACACCAATCCCCCAGACTGAAAATGGCCATGGCGAAGTCATGTTGTACAGCTTCGACGGCGGAATGTTCAAGCGGTTTGCATGGATCTGACATTTGTGGCATCGCCGGACAAAACTAATACAATCCTACTCCAAGGTGGACCAGCAATAACTCTGTTTGAGAATCTTTCGGGCTAGTATCACCCCATTCATGTGCGCTCTGCACTCTCCTCCTTGGATGGCCTCCATTAGGCACTTTGATTCTTCAGCCTCGACACACAACTTATGCATCTCCAGATGACCTCTCTTGTACAGTTTACCCCTGCAGACGATGAACTGAGCAGCCATTCTTTGAATTGCCCTTTTGTCTTTGGCATTTGCCCCTGGCGGATATGCTTCTTTTTCCGAGAAGTTCTAGACAACGTAATACCAGGGGTTCTCATCTTGAACCTTATCTAAGGCAGCAATCAGCTTGTAGGCCGGAACAAATTTTTGGTCAATGATGATCAGATGCATCCGGACTCCAAAAGGGATGTCTATCATGGAAGATAGAGTTACTAGTGAATTTGCGAACCTATTATTCTCCCTTAGCAAATGAGTGAAGTTCAGCTTCTCAAACTGAGGAATCAGCAAGTCCAAGGTCTGATGGTAGATTCTCATCTTTTCTTCTTTGACTCTCCAGTCTCCTTTAGCTTGAGATACAACCAGGTTCGAGTCCTCGATGACATCCAACCGTTTTGCCCCTAGTTTTAGGCTGGCTTCTGAACCCGCAATACATGCCTCGTACTCTGCTTCGTTGCTCGATACTTTGAACCAGAGTTTGAATGCTAAAGGGATACGGGAATTGTCGGGTGCTATCAGCAACACCCCTATCCCATACCCGTATTGGTTCGACGCCCCGTCAAAGTACATCATCCAGGTTTCGTCTTTGATATACAAAATGGCCTCGTCTGGGAATAAGTACTCAACTGCTTCATCCCCTTCCACTAGGTGATCGGCTAGGAACTCCGCTACCGCTCTCCCCTTTACTGATTTGCGAGTCACATACTTCAGATCGAACTCGAAAAGCAGAAGCAACCAACGAGCTAGCCAACCTGTAAGCGCCGATTTCTCAAAAAGATATTTGATGGGATCTAATCTCGAAACCAACATTATAGAGTGAGCTAACAGGTAGTACCGCAGCTTCCTGGTAGCCCATACCAAAGCCAAACAAGCCTTCTCGAGTGGAGTGTAGCGGGTCTCATAATCCAACATCTTCTTGCTCAGGTAGTAGATAGCCCTCTCTACCTTGTCCTCAGACTCTTCTGCAATCATGCAACCTATCATAGTTTCAGTCACTGAAAGGTACAAAATCAACAGTTTCCCCGGCTCCGGTGGTGACAACACAGGTGGGTTCTGTAAGTATTGCTTGATCTGTTCGAAAGCAGCTTGGCATCGGCCGTCCCATTGGAATTTCTTTCCTTTCTTCAGGAGACCAAAAAGTGGTTCACAAGTCAAGGTTAATTTTGCGATAAACCGTCTTATGAATTGCACTTTACCCAGAAAGCCTCACACCTCCTTTTCAGCCCTTGGTGGTGGCATTTCTAAGATGGCCTTGATTTTGGAAGGGTTGACTTCGATGTCTCTCTGTGTAATCAAGAACCCTAGCATTTTCCCTGCTGTAACACCAAACGTACAATTCTGAGGATTCAACCGTAACCGGAATTCTTTGATCCTTTGGAAGAACTTTTGCAAGGCGGTGTAGTGGCCCTCGCTTTCCTTGGACTTGACAATCATGTCGTCCACGTACACCTCAACCTCTTTGTGGATCATGTCGTGTAATATCGTGGTCACGGCCCATTGATAAGTAGCTCTAGCGTTCTTCACCCCAAATGGCATCACCCTATAACAATAGGTCCCCCACGGGGTGGTGAAAGCAGTCTTTTCCCGATCTTCAGGTGCCATTACAATCTAATTGTAGCCTGAGAAGCCATCCATGAATGAAAGAAACGCATGCCCCGCAGTAAAATTCACTAACTCATCGATATATGGCAGAGGAAAGTCGCCTTCAGACTGGCTCTATTCAAATCACTGAAATCCACACATACCCAAATCCTGTCGTCCTTCTTCGACACTGGAACTATGTTGGCCAACCAAGTTGCGCCGATTTTCTTGGTGACCTCTTCCTTAATCTTGAGACCCCAGTCCGGGTGGATTCTTTTGAGTTTCTGCTTGAAAGGTAGGGCCTCGGGGTCAAGAGGGATCCGATGCTGTACAATCTCAGGATCGATTCCAGGCATGTCTTCGTAGGACCATGCGAAAACATCTTTGAAATCTTTTAATAAAGCAACTAAGCGCTCCCGCTCCTCCAAAGACAACGTGGACCCGATCTGGACCAGCCACGGGTCCTTCTCAGTACCAATATTAACTGTAATGATTTCATCAACCAGGGGTTTAACAAATCTCTCCTGCTCTTGATCAATTAGACGTTTTAAAATCGGAGAAATTTCTTCCTCGTCGTTTTTATCAAAATTTTCAATGTCATGATTAATGCAATAAATCAAAGGCACAGAAAAGTACTTAGAAGCCACAACCATTTCATTCTCATTAACCATTTCCAAATCATCAGATTCCTCTATTACAACAGACTCAAAAGAGAAAGAAAAGACGACCAAGACAGGACTGTGGCATCCGGGTTGTCACCCCAAGGAATACTGGACTCAAGCTCAGACGAGCTGGAACCTGATTCCGACTCCACAGACTCGGTGGAATCAGATTCTGGCTCACTACCTGACCCAGTGCTGCTTGATAAAAATCCCTCCTCGTACTGCTAGATGAGGGAGGGTGCGATGGATGCATCCAAAATGTTTGACGGTGGGCTCATAGCCGTTTCATTCTCGATCATGGATACCGAGAAGTTATCCCCCAAGCACTTCTGTATGATCGGAGGATCTGAAAGTAGACAAGCCAGTGCTACCCCCATTTCAATCTCGGTGCTCTTGAAATCCACTTCTTTATACTGCTTAACCTCAGCTGATGGGTTTGTCTGCTCTTCGGCAACATCATCCCCGGATAACTGCAGGTCGAAGAAGGTTTCAAATCCCGGCAGGCGCCTCTTCTCGGCATTTAGCCATGGCTCTGGGAAGAGCCGCAAAATGGAAACTCCTCCCCCTCCTGGACAAAGCGTCCGTTTAGGGTACCCTGGATGGGTCGATGCATTAACTCAAAAGGCTTCCCTACCAGCTTTGCTCTGGCTGTTCTAGCCATTTCTTTGCCTTTTCTTACCCAGTCCTCTTTGGTGCGCAGATAACCCAAGCCAAAGGTGTGCGGGTTGTGCGACACTTCGGCCGATACAGCAATGCCCTTTCGGCCACTTCTTCCCAGTCCCATCCCGGGGATATGCTGAAGCTTGTTCATGAGATACACTGACTGTGTGCTGACATACACCCCCTCATCAACAACTAAGATGTTCTGAACTACCCGGGCCTCGGCCAGGTAAATCTCGATAAAAAGACATTCTCCGTGCCATGCTCGATTTCCAAAACCGGTGTAGACACCTCTGGCGGCGGATGGATCGATGAATTCCCAAAAGCTATAGCGACCCCCTTCCCGTGGGGGTATTTCAACATTTGATGGAGGGTGGAAGAGACTGCCTTCACCTGATGCAGCCATGGCTGCCCTAGGAGTAGATTAAAGGTTGCAGGAACGTCCAAGGCATGAAAGTCAATCCCGTGTTGTCCTGGACCAACCTTGGTCTGAATTTGTACAGTCCCTATCACCTCTCTGCTTGTATTGTCGTAGGCCCTTATCACCTGGGTAGTTGGCACGAAGTCCACAGGCTTCAACTCGATTGCATATGCTGTCCTCGACGGGCATACGTTAATGGTGGATCCCGTATCGACAAGACCTACCGGTATCCACTTGTCCCTACACTCAACAGAGATGTAGAGTCGTTTGTTGTGATTTGCGCCCTCAGGCGGCAGTTCCTTGTCAAAAAAGGTCAGCGTCGAGGAAGCTCCTCCTGCGAAGACCAGTCCTACCAGCTGCTCAGGCGTGGTGTCTATTGAAAGTTTGGCTTTGTCCATCGCTGAAAGAACAGCCTGTCTATGTACTATGGAAACCATAAGCAATCCCCAGATGGAGATGTCTGCTTGTATCTTTTTCAACTATTTTACCACAGCCTCTTCTTCAAGTAGCTTCTCTTTTTGTCTCTCTGCCTCCTTGTCCTTCCCGGACGCCTCTGGTTGGTCTAAGTGCGGGGGCTTGAAATACCGCCCGCTCCTAGTCATATGGTCAACTTCACCTATATACCAGGTATCATCCGGCTGGTTATTCCCACAGTCCTCATCTGTGTGGGTAGGACATAAATCGTCACGTTCCCACCACATGCCATCGGCAGTTGACAAACACCTGTCCGGCTCCGTCACAACTATTTCTTTGCCCACAACACCTTGCGTTCTTGTGCTCACTGCATGTTCTGTTCCTATGTACATAGCATGTTCAGTCCCCACAGGGGCTTTGGCCTTTCTGGCCCTCTCAGAATCCTCGATCGTTTCCCGTTCAAACCGTTTTAGTGCAGCCTGCTGTTCAACCACTCCTGTATTGAAAATGCCCAGATCCCGAGTGAAATTCTTAGCACCAGCGGTCTCCGGCAATGCAAATTGATTCCCGACCCTTCTGGCCACAAATGATGTCCCCGTCCTCGACGGACCCTATTCTGGCTGAGATTCTTCAACAACATCTGGTTGGTCGTCACGCCACCCTGTAGCCTCTGGTGACCCATCAAAATCAAACCAGTTGACTGTCATGTCTCCTGGACTTTGTTCGTTGAAAAACTGAAGGTTAGCAATGTCCTCTTCCAAATCTGCTTAGTCATTTAGCCCCTGATCAAGTCCATCCTCCCGTATTACACAAATCTCTATCCGCACTGGAAATTCCACAGTCAGCCTAACCTGGCCTACTGACGTAATGTAGCCACTCGGATTGTATACCTCCTCAACAAAACTCCCAAATTCCTTAGATCCAGAAGCATCAGCCCCGCTTTCCTCTGAAATCATCCCTGTTCTATCTTTGATTGTCACCACCAATGGTTCAGGTTGGGTTCGGGAGATGTCCAACATGCAGAAGCCAGTGCTGTTAGGAATGAACACCTCCGGCTTGGGCAGGTGGGAAGGAGTGATGTATATGCTAGGGTTGTATGACATAACCCTAGTTTGGATCAAGTTGATGCGTTTGGGAGGTGAAGCTTGGTTATGTGGTAGCAGAGGGTTAGTTGTGACATTGTATTTTTCTGGAGGCACAATCACCCTATTGTCAACGAGATTCTGAATCTCATGACGTAATTGAAAGCATTGGTCGGTGTCGTAACCATGTTGTTGGTGAAAGGCACAGTATTTTGCTGGGTTAAGGGAGGGGGAAGTTTTTCTGGCAATGGCCGCGGCTCTAGGGGCTTCAAGTGCCCTTTTCTGATTAAAACCCCCAAAGCTTTGGACAGGGGCATGTATAGTGGAGTGAAGGTTCTTTGGCCTCTGGGTGCGTATCTGGCTGTTTGCAAACTACTACCGGACACACCGGTGAATGGTGTAGCTGCAAGGGTTCTTGGGGTATTGCTGGTGGTAAACATGCTCACTTCTGAAGCTCTGGCAGCTGCAGCACTGCTTGTGCCAGCATTCGTACTGCGGTTGAAAGTCCTCTTTGGCTGCTCTCTGTCATTGTCAATCAGACCCTGTCTCAAGGCGTCCTCGATCGGCACCCCCAATCTCATGTAAATCTGCAAAAGTGGGGAGGGGGAGAATGATCACCTTCTGCATGAGCTTGGGATGGAGGTTGCGCACAACCATCTGTATTTGATCATTATCAGTCGACCTAATGGTCATCATTGAGGCCTTGGCCCTCCAGCGGGTCACAAAATCAGAGAAACTCTCCTTCGGCTCCTACCTAGTCGTCTCGAGATCACAGGTTGTGATCTCGATCTGTGTATTGTAGGAGTATTGAGACACGAAGGCCTCAGCTATTTCTTCCCAGTTTCTCTTAACGGGGTCTTCCAATTTTGCATACCAGATAGCCGCTACACCCGACGAGGTCCGGCCAAACAGGGAAAGCTTTTGCAATCTGGAGAGGCCCATCGGCCTTAAGATATCTGAAAACAGTCGCAGGTGCACCATGGGATCCCCAGACCCATCGAAAAAGTCTATGTGAGGCATTTTAAACCGGTCTGGCAAAGTTACGGCCGCATCGGTATATCGATCCTCAATGTCCAGAATGGACTTCATACCTTGAGATTTCTTGAACAGCTTTTCAAGCTTACTCACTTTTAAAGTTTTGGGGTCCACTTCGAACTCGAAGGGAGAATCCGGTAGATTGATAAGCGTGGGTGCTTCGAATAGTTGAGGTAGAATCGGGGGCGGAGGTGGCCCCGTTGGGATGTCCGTATCCTCCTGGACATTCTGGACATTTGTCGTCTCCCCAAGTATTGGGACTCTTGGTGGGGGAGGAGCTTGGTGTGAAGCAGATGCTCCGGCTTGCTGCTGCAGCCTGGTAATTAACTCTGCCTGTTGGGCCATGATCTCAGCCTGCTGTTTGGTAAATTCTGCTTAACGAGTACCATCCTGCTGCATCGTTTTCATACTCTCCTAGAGCTGACGCATCATTTCCTCCATTCCTGCCATATTGCCCTGATCTGACTGAACTACCGGTATATCTGTCTCTGCGGCGAACTCGAAAATCTCAGCTTGACTACTCGAGGACCACTTCTCTGGAAACCGCGGTACCTATACACTTCGCTTCACTGACCTCCGTCTAGCAACTGGGGGTAAAGAATGGAACACTGGTTGTCCGTCTCTCAGATCCTCAGATCGATGGAGTCTGCGACCTCTAGTTCAGAGTGCTTGGGGAATATACGCTTGGTCGGAAGCAATTATGCTAAACTACCTAGCAAAAAGATAAATAATGCATAATAAGGAACTAAACAATCAGAAAAACGGATAGCATAACGGCTTAAATAAACACAACACACAGTCGGTATGACAACACACAGTTGGCATTTGTAAGCTGAATATACTGTTCCCAAATACTGATCACTGTTTCCAAATCACTGCCCCAAATCTAAATCTGATACCCGCGGATATAACTGATTCTCAAAACATTGGTTCTCGCAGGCCTGATACCCAAACTTGCAAACTGATACATGCATTCTCTATAGAGACACACTCTAAAAGCACATAGCAAACAAGTGAGAGCCAAAAACACCCCTATGGAGGGGTAGGGTTTCCCTATCCTAGTTTCGCCAAGAACTAGGGTTTCACTACGCACACAGCGGTTTCAATCAACCTAAAATCAGGCAAGCAACCTGTCCTAGTTTGGAATAGTCACTATGGATCCGAATATGCACTAGGTCGAATGGTCAAAAAGGGTGCCCCTGTGAAAATCGGGGTTTGTGTTCCCATCGTAGCAGAGCCCGTAACCAGTCAGCCTTATGGCACGCAGCCTCCAACAAACCGTTCAGGAATAGTAGATGGAAAACACGGTGTCCTAGGCGCACCAATGGAAATGCAATGCAATGACTTTGAGTCAAGTTCTCTAATTCCCCAACAGAGTCGCCAGAAACTATAGACCTGCCCGAACGTCCCGGGAAAATCCTGTTTTGTTCATTGGGCTCACTATAGTTCAGACTCGATGTCACGGTTCTTAATCTGATCTCACAAAGTGCAATGCGAGATTGATAAATCGCCAAAGTGCCCACATCTGGCAAATCGTTTTGGAAAACTGATTTTTTAGAAAGAAGTGCCAAACATGGACTGCTTTGCCAGATACGGAGTCGCCACCTAAATATTTATTTTGGTGGGATTTAGGAAACCCTGACTCGTGCCTAAGGCCACATGTCCGTCATCACCAAAGTTACCTCGGCTCAGGAACTTGGGTACGATTGGGGAAGGTCAGCTATGAGCACCCTCGCTCGCTCGATCAAAGATCAGCCTGTACTAAACATAATATCTTGTTTTTGAAAACACACGTGTTCTTATTCCGGTTTATTAGCCTAGAATTACTATGTGATGCGCACAGCATATAAGTATACACTAGATCACCTAAGTTGGAACAAAACATCTCATGTTTGTTTTGAAAGTGGTTTGCTACTCGCAAGTAGGCTAAAATGCGGATTTTGCCACCCTCAAGTGGGCTTAGAAAACATGGAGATTTGCCACTCTCAAGTGGGCTTAAAACTCGCAATCAATGAATTATTCCAATTCAAGTAATCCAACCTTCACCCACAGACATTCAAGCAGTTATATCGCATAAGCAAATAGCCTCATGCTAACCATGCTATCATGGCAGTTACTCACACACATGCATGGATGCTAAAGCATAAACACTTACTGAGTACTCTAAGCCAAAGAAAGAAGCTAGTTAGTAATCAATGCATGAACCTAGCTATGTTAAGAATGCCTAATGCAACACATGCAAAAATGCAACTAGAAATAAGCTCGGCTATTCTAAAATGGCACATGAGATGCAACAATTAGTACATGTATTCAACTTGGAATTGAAGTACAATGCAGTTATTATGATGCGTCGAGCCCGGTGCATACAAGACAGATGAATGAAAGCAAACATGCGAAACATAAGGATGCTAATTGAAACATGCCCTAAAACTAACCATCGAAAGCAGGTAAGTAAAAGGGAGAGAGACGTGGGGTTGGAAGATATGCATCACACACACGCACACTTATTACAATAGTTAGCCCTCTTGGAGGAGGGTACGAATAAATAATACAGAACCAGCTAGCCAGTCTAAGCTAATCTAATTAAACTAGTTATTACACGACGAAATGAATAACAAGTTACAATTACTTATTACACAACATTAACTAAGTAAGCAATCTAAATGAGCATGCAAACAAAATGAATGTGGGCTGCCTCATCTCTACTTTGAATGGCAAAGGATGCATGCATGCTTGAATCGCCTTGTTCGGAAATCCCTCTCGATGCCTCGACTTGCCTTTATTTGCAATTGACCTCAAAAACTTGCACAAAGCTCCAGAGAGATGAAACTCCACCCTGGGAATCTGTGGGAAGGCTGCCGACCAGCTAATGGCTAGGGAGACCACCTGCCGACCACCTTTTGTGGTGGAAAACAAAAAAAGTGGTCGGCCTACTAGTAAATCTGGTCGGCCGACCAGTTTCTTCTCCTGGTTTCTAGTTTTCTACAACAGAAGGCAAGAGAGAGATGGCAAAGTATTTGCAACATATGTGTGCACAACCACTCTCTCCATCATTACATAGCTCAAAGTAGTGTAGTCCTTGACCCCCGGGCCACCAATCACGCATCTCGATGCATGATGGCCGAGGAGTCGAATTGCACGACTCAATGTGAAATGAATGCACATACAAGCACCTAAAGCCAACAACTCCGTCATGGGTAGTCAAGAGTGTCAGCGACCGGGAATTGAGGCACGTTTCATCACTTCGAGTATGAAACGTCCCTCGTTTCCCATGTTTGCACTAACTCCTATTCCAAACACAATGCAACAAACAAGGCAAGCACCAATGCAACTCTAGCATGTAATCCTAATGCAATGCCACGTAGTCATGCAAACATGCAAGGGATGAACATGCAAACATGCACTTAACATACACAATGCTAAGACTATATGGCATGCACAACGCTCATGGACCATATGGCATACACACAATGCACATAGAAACTAACATGCTCAATGTTATGAACGAGGCATACGCAATGCAATGATCAAACATGCGATAACATGGCATACTCAAAGCTATGAACCACAATGGCATGCTCAATGCAAAATGGACTTAAACTAAAATGAATGGGCCTCAACCACACTCAAATCAGTGGCCAATGGATGATGAAATCAAAGCAAGAAGGCACACACAAGCATGCACAATGCAAAGGCTCTAAGCCAAGGGCACAAGATACAACTCTCCAAGAGCATGGCAAGAATGAAACATGGAACACAATGGCATATATTTCAGCTCTGAAATGGCATACAAAATGACTTCGAATTGTGCAAACCACTCATGTAATGCATGTCATCAAGCATCGAAACTAGTGAAGTGTATTATACTATAAGCATGCAAGGCAGAGCTTGAATGGCCAAAACAACTCCAAACAGACCCTATGCAGGCCCAAAACAGTAGCAAAAAGAGAGACGTGGGGTTGGAAGATATGCATCACACACACGCACACTTATTACAATAGTTGGCCCTCTCGGAGGAGGGTCCGAATAAATAATACAGAACCAGCTAGCTAATCTAAGCTAATCTAATTAAACTAGTTATTACACGACGAAATGAATAACAAGTTACAATTACTTATTACACAACATTAACTAAGTAAGCAATCTAAATGAGCATGCAAACTAAATGAATGTGGGCTGCCTCAGCTTCGCTTTGAATGGCAAAGGATGCATGCATGCTTGAATCGCCTTGTTCGGAAATCCCTCTCGATGCCTCGACTTGCCTTTATTTGCAATTGACCTCAAAAACTTGCACAAAGCTCCAGAGAGATGAAACTCCACCCTGGGAATCTGTGGGAAGGCTGTCGACCAGCTATTGGCTAGGGAGACCACCTGCCGACCACCTTTTGTGGTGGAAAACAAAAAAAGTGGTCGGCCTGCCAGTAAATCTGGTCGGCCGACCAGTTTCTTCTCCTGGTTTTCTGGTTTTCTGCAACAGAAGGCAAGAGAGAGATGGCAAAGTATTTACAACATATGTGTGCACGACCACTCTCCCCAAGCTCAAAGTAGTGTAGTCCTTGACCCCCGGGCCACCAATCATGCATCTCGATGCATGATGGCCGAGGAGTCGAATTGCATGACTCAATGTGAAATGAATGCACATACAAGCACCTAAAGCCAACAACTCCGTCACGGGTAGTCAAGAGTGTCGGCGACCGGGAATTGAGGCACGTTTCATCACTTCGAGTATGAAACATCCCTCATTTCCCGTGTTTGCACTAACTCCTATTCCAAACATAATGCAACAAACATGGCATGCACCAATGCAACTCTAGCTTGTAATCCTAATGCAATGCCACTTAGTCATGCAAACATGCAAGGGATGAACATGCAAACATGCACTTAGCATACACAATGCTATAAACTACATGGCATGCACAATGCTCATGACACTAGCATACACAATGCACATGGAACTAACATACACAATGCGATGAACATAGCATGCACAACGCAATGATCAATCATGCAACAACATGGCATACTCAATGCTATGAACTACAATGGCATACTTAATGCAAAATGGACTTAAACCAAAATGGGTGGGCCTCAGCCACACCCAAATCAGTGGCCAAAGATGATGAAAGCAAGGCCTCGAAACACTTGCAAGCATGCACAATGCAATGGATCGAGCTTAAGGCACAAAACACAATTTTCCAAATGCATTGAAAATGATGAAATATGGAGTGCAATAACACATGTTTCAGCTCTGAAATGGCATACAAAATGACTTTGAATCATGCAAACAACTCACGTAATGCATGTTAAATGGCTCAAGCATCGAAACTAGTAAGGTGTATTACACTATAGGCATACAAGGCAATGCTCAGATGACCAAACCAACCCGAAATAGACCCTATGCAGGCCAAAACAATAGCAAAATGAGTTAGGATAATGGCTTTGAAAGGCACAAAAATGAAGCTCATGCAATGGCTTACAAACAAGGCATAATGATGCAACTCTCAAACACATTGAAGGGGTGAGAAACATGAGAACATGGAACAAATATAAGCTCTAAAATAACATTCCCCATGATGCCAAAACATGCGAACACCTCAAGCAACGCATGCAAGGGACCCCAAAACTCGAAGCTAGTCAAGGCTATTACACTACAAGCATGCATGGCGAGCATCATTCGACCAAGGGACCTCAAAACAGAGCCAAGGCAACCCAAAATATGAACAAAATCAGGTTGGAGGATGGCCAAAATATGCTAGAATAGAGAGCCAAAACATCATGCATTCTAAGCTAGTAAACATGATTTACACTACAAGCATATGAAGCATGTGAGAGGCTACCAAAACAGCTAAAAACAGAGTCATGGAATGCCAAATGATGACCAAAAACCCACTGAAATATAACCAATGCATGCAAGAATGACATGCTACTTTGATAAGCCATAAAAGGGATTACTCGACACATGCAAGAGGCAAACCCAAGGTGACCAAACCAGCCATAGAAAGAGTCTAGGAAGACCCTAAAAGTCCCCAAAAAGTGCCTGAACCGAGCCTTGAAAGTATGAAAATATATGCTCCGTTGATAGGCCAAAAATGCAAGCAAACAAGGCCAAAAGGGATAGGGTCACCCCTCTCTGATTTAGGGCCTCCAAAAACCACATTCCAACCACTGAAAATCCACTGGATTTTAGTGGCTAAAAGGCCATGCAAGGATTAACTCAAAGGCCTTATGGCATGGCACAAAACAAGGCCAAATAGGGCATGCAAGAGGGAACATGACCCTCAACACCAAAAGGGCCTTAAACAAACATGAAATACACTTAAATATGGAGCTTTTTTCAGTTGACAACAAAGCTCAAATAAGCATGCAAATATGGCTAAGAGAGTGACCAAAATGAAGCTTAAAAGGGAGAAAGGAGGTTACCCTTGAAGCTCAGCAAAACCAGCAGGTTCTTCAGCCAAGAACCAACTCTTTGACCTCTAAAAATACCCTCCAAGAACCTTAGATCAATGGTGAAGGTGTATGTCTATGAGGTGTGCTGCAATAGGTCAAGAACAACACACTTTTTTAACCCAAAATGCAGAGATATAGAGAGAGATGTACATTTCTGCCTTAGCCAATTTCAGAACCTGGTTCAAGGAGAGGGAGAGCCTCTCTTATAGAGGAGCAAAGGTTCAAGCTTCCTCAAGAAGCTAAAACAAGGGTTCAAATCCTCCATACACGTGTATGGAGGATACAGTTTGTGCCTTCCAGCTGGCACAGTTAGCATCCACTCAGTCTGGCAAAACAGGTAGAAACCTGCCAACCAGAAAAGGTGCTGGGCCAACCACTTTCCCTGGTCAGCCGCCCATGGCAAGTGCTCTCCCAAACAAAAAACCGGTCAGCAATGGATATTGGTGGTCTCCACACTGAAATCAAGCTAATGGTGGGGTGGGAGACCAGTAAATGTGGCCCAAAGACCAAGAAAACCAGTTTCCCGACAAGAAAATCGGCTGGCGGGGTGAAAAGTGGTCTCCAAGGAGAAAAGGTGGTCTCCCACCCTTGTACCATCTCCCAAACAAGGAAAACAAGGTTCGTGCCAAAAACGAACCAACACGGATGCAAAACGAGAGTTCAGGAGGCAAAACGCGCGGCCAGGAGCCTCGAAAACTGGTTGTTGAGCACCAAAAGTGGCGTACAACCACAAAAGTGGTCTCCCAGACCACAGCGTCCCTCTGGATAGGGGAAACAAGGTGTGGTCCAAAAATCGTGCCAAACAGAGAATGTTAAGCAGTCCCGACCCGAGGCGCGCAGCCGACGGCTCCGAAAATCGGAAACTAGTCTCCAAATGGGAACAATGGGCTACGACCACGAAAAGTAGTCGACGACCACTGAGAGATGGTCTACAAGACCTCTCTCTCCCTTTGGGAAGAGAAAACAAGACCTAGTCCGCGAACCGAGTCAAAGCAAAAATGTTCCGAGGCCCGGAGGCAAGGCTCTCAACCGAGAACTCCGAAACCTCAGGACGAGCACAACATGCACCATCACCGAGTGCTCAATCGATGACGTCTGAGTCATAAGGTCGGTCAAAAATGGGGTGTCTACAGCATATAAGATTACTTGATGATTATTATGTTATAAAAATTTAAGATAATTGTTTTTTATCAAAATTTAAGGAGCATAATTTAGATGGAAAAAAATCAATCTAAAAAAAAAAAGAAGAAAAAGAATTTAGTTGGAAAGAAAAGAAAAAAAGAAATTAAAATGTAAATTTAATTTTTTTTTTTTAAAAGGTGATAGTTGCAAAAGGATAATTTAGGCATAAAAAAATGAGTGGCATAATCTTAAATGGATGCTGATACCAATTTTTAAGTGGTTACATCATATAATAGTATATGTGTAACAGTATTTTTTTTCGGTGTATGTTATGTATTTTTATAATAAATGTTATATAATTTTGTGTAGAGATCTTTATGGTTTCATATTTTTGTATAGTGATGTATATTTTGGGTCTGTTTTAAAAAGTAAATAAGAACCAAAATAGATAAAGAGATGGTATTTGTTTAATTAAAAAATAAATAGTACTAAAAATAAACACAAACTAACAAATAAAAAAAAAAACGCTTTAAGCTCCTATTAGATATCATTTGTAACGCTCCGAAATAAAAGCAACATAAATTAAAGGCACAGAAAAGTACTCGGAAGCCACAGTCGTATCATTCTCATTAATAACATCCAGTCCGCCAGATTCCTCTATTACAACAAACTCAAAGGAAAAAGAAAAAGACGACCTGGACAGGACAGTGGCATCCGAGTTATCACCCCCAAGAATACCGAACTCAAACTCAGATGAGCTGGAACCTGATTCCGACCCCACAGACTTAGTGGAATCAGATTCCGGCTCACTACCTAACCCGGAACTACCTGATAAAAAGCCCTCTTCATATTGCCAGACGAGAGAGGGTGTGATGGATGCATCGAGAATTCCTGAAGATGGGCCCACAGCCGCTTCATACCCGATCATAGAAACTGAGAAGTTATCCCCCAAGCACGCCAATACGATCTAAGGATCTGAGAGTAGACAAGCCAGTGCTACCCCCATCTCAATTTTTGTGCTCTCGAAATCCTCCTCCTTGCACTGCTCAGTCTCAATTGGTGGGTCTGTCTGCTCTTCGGCAACTTCATCCACGGACAACTGAAGATTAAAAAAGATTCGAAGCCGGGCAAGCGCTGCTTCTCTGAATTCATCCAAGGCTCCGAAAAGCCGTAGAACGGGAAATCTCCCCCCTCCCGAACACAGCGTCCGTTCAGGGTCCCCAGGATAGGTCGGTGTGCCAACTCATAATGCTTCCTGGTTTGCTTTGCCCAGGCTCTTCCGGCCATCTCTCTTTCTTTCCTCGCCCAATCCTCTTTGGTAGGCAGATAACCTAGGCCAAAGGTATATGGGTTTTGCGGCACTTCGACCGATGCTGCAACGCCCTTCCGGCCACGTCGCCCCAATCCCATCCCGGGGATGCACTGAAGCTTGTTCATAAGGTAGACAAATTGTGCACTGACATATAGCCCCTCGTTAACAGCTAGCAAGTCTTGTATAACCCGGGCCTCAGCTATGGTAAATCCTGACAGAAATACATCCTCCGTGCCATGCTCAATTTCCAGAACTAGTGTAGAAACCTCTGGCGGCGGATGTATTAAAGAATTCCCAAAAACGATTGCCACCCCCTTCCCGTAGGGGTACATCTGCATTTGGTGCAGGGTGGAAGAGACAGTCTTTACCTGGTGTAGCCACGGCCACCCTAGGAGTAGATTGAAGGTGGCGGGAACATCCAAGACATGAAATTCAACGTCCTGTTGCCCTGGACCAACCTGAGTCTGAATCTGTATAGTCCCCATCACCTCTCGACTGGTATTATCATAGGCCCGTATCACCTGGGTAGTTGGCACAAAATCCACGAGCTTTAACCCGATAGCATATGCCATTCTCGACAGACAAACATTGATTGCAGACCCCGTGTCGACCAGGACCACCAGTATCCATTTCTCTCTACACTCGATAGAGATATAGAGCGGCTTGTTATGATCTGAGCCCTCAGGCGGTAGTTCTTTGTCGGTGAAGGTCAAGGTCGAGGAAGTTCCTCCCAGGAAAACAAGCCCTACCAACTGCTCCGGAGTTGTATCAATTGAAAGCTTGGCCCTATCCATGGCAGAAAGGATGGCCTATCTATGAACCCTCGAGGCCATAAGCAGTCCTCAGATCCATGCAAACCGCATGAACATCCTACCGTCGATGTTGTACAATATGACTTCGCCATGGCCATTTTTAGTTTGGGGAATCGATGTGATTGTGGCTGTCACGCCGAAGGGGTCGAACGGGCATGAGTTCATCCTGGTTGCGATAGATTATTTCACAAAGTGGGTTGAGGCCCAATCCTATGCGGTGTTGAAGGCGTCACATGTTGCAAAATTCATCAGAAACAACATCATCTGTCGTTATGGGGTCCCAAACGAGGTCATTTCAGATAATGGTTCCCACTTCAAGAAGGAAGTGATTGACTTGTTGGAGAAATACAACGTGGGTTTTCATAAGTTGTCTACATATCAGCCACAAACCAATGGAGCGGTCGAGGCCGCCAACAAGAATATCAAACACATATTGCAGAAGATGGTGGAAACCTACTGGGATTGGCCAGACAAGCTGCCGTTTGCTCTGTGGGGATACCGGACTTCAATTTGAGCTTCTACTGGGGCGACTCCGTATTCATTAGTTTATGGGATGGAGGCCGTTCTACCTATTAAAATTGAGGTTCTATCTTTGCGAGTGCTGGCTGAGTGCCAGATAGCTGAAGCAGATTGGCAATAGAGCAGATTTGAAGAACTCATGCTTTTTGACGAGCGCAGATTGAAAGCATTGTGCCATGTTCAAGGCTATCAGCGTAGAATTGCCAAAGCTTTTAACAAGAAAGTTAAGTCTAGTAATCTAAAAGAAGGAGATTTGGTGCTCAAAGACAACCGAGCTCCAATCCACGACCCAAGGGGCAAGTTCAGACCCAATTGGACTGGTCCCTACATCATTAAGTCTATCTGGTCAGGTGGAGCTATGGTTCTAATGGACCTAGATGGCCTAGAGTTCTCGCAACCGATCAACATGGACAAGTAGAAGAAATATTACCCCTGAAAGGCTCGCTACGCTGAAAATCCGAAAGGGCGACCTAGGCAAAAGTTAGAGCATTAAAAAATTGGAAAATATAAAAACTGAGCTCGCAAGGTTGAAAACCCGCAAAGGGCGGCCTTGGCAAAAGTTAGAGCGTAAAAGGCGAGCGAAAATACTCGAGTGAACCTAAGCCTGAACTACGTAAGTCTTGATTCCCATCTTTGGGATACGTAGGCAACTTCATCCTGAAGTTTATCCATAAACTTTACCCTGATCAACTTTGTCCATTTGATCATCTCGGCCATCTTTGTCTATTCAGCATTCAAGAGTTCAGTTATGATCTCTGGTGCAATGCTCTTCAGACTAGGGGCAACTTTCCGTTACTGCGCAGTGCTGCGGTGCTCTTCAGACTAGGGGCAACTTTCCAGTTGCTAGGATCCGGGGTTGTGCATCTCAGTGACAGATTTCAGGCATGCCCAGTTTTGATCCATATCGAAAATGGTTTTGAAAAGTTTTAATAAAAGTTGACTGTGTTCAAGATTAATCTTTTTACAACTTAGACCATTTTCGGACCAAAGCGGAAAATTTTCAGTACTTACAACCTTCAATTTCATTGATTTCAGCACAGAGTTCTCCTGCTCTTGCATACAAATTGAAGTTGCTTTTTATTGCAATCATAAGGAAAACTTGAAAGTACTAATAAAGCAATAAATCTGGGGCATAGCTAAGTCAGGTGTTCCTGCGCCCCCTCCCAGAGCAGGTCGAAGCCTCTGATGCCAAAGTAGGCCCTTCATGCGCCTCTTCATTGAGCCAATCCAAGCACTCATCGACAAGGTGCAACTGAAAGTGGGAGCAGGGGCCAAGAGCTCTCTAGTCCTCCATGCTGTGGCATACCGGGCAAGCTGTGCGCATCGAACATGAAATGCGGTAGGATACTCCATCCCCTCTGGAGGGTAAGTCTGATCATCACTGAGCTGGCGCCGGAACCAGAACAGAAAGTAGAACACACAATGAGTCAGACTAATAAACTGGATCCCGGTCTGCCGGGACATGCTATAGCTCATTGCCGGGAGATTGAGCCAAGGACAGCGCCAAGCAATGCGATCCCCAGACAAATTGCACATCCAGTCAAACCACCATCCCTCATCAAGGGCATCGAGTAGTTGTTGTCGGAAGAAGTAGCCACGAGCTGAGTAGGCTGGGCAAGAGTCCACAACCTGCAATTTATCCGTCAACCATACCTGGGGAGGGATGAAAAATGAGAGAATAAAGAATAGAGAGATGCACGATGAGAGAAAAGTAAGACAAGGGTTTTGTGAGAAAAACCGAGCCTGAGGGCCGAGCCTGAGGGCCGAGTGATGTGAGCAATATATATCTGAAAAAGGGTAGGAAACATTACCTGCAACAGTAGTGGACTCCCCGCGAATCTGGTCGTCTCTCGGTGATAGAAAGCATCCAAGCCCATCAGCGTCTCGGCCAATGCCATGACAATGCAGCTCTTTCCTTCCTTCAAGCCTTGAGCAACTTCAATCAGACGAATGATAGATCCGCTAAAGCCGGGGCAAGCAAAAAGTGAGATAGCATGCACAAGCAAAGGGCGTGTTGCCGAAAACCTTGCCAATGATGGTCGCCGCGGTTACCGGTATCAGAAAAGCGATGAATCAAGCCAAGGATATTCAGTTCCCCGTTGCAGATCAGAGACCGAGCATCGTGCGTGGTGAGCCCACACATCTGTCCTAAAGCTTGGGCGTGACCAAAGTGAAACTAGGACAAAATCTCTTCATGGCGTTCAGATTCCATCAAAACTCGAAAATCTTCGAAGGTTGGACACATCTCTTGCCCACCAAAGCTAAAGACATGTGTTACCAGATTCCAAAACCTCGCCGCAGCATGGAGAAAAGGAATGTGCAGCGAAGTACGGCTCAGCGTGAATTGTGCGTTCAAGCCGAAGCCCCGAAAGTTCAACTTTTCCGAGCCGTCTAGAGAAGCAATCCAAGTTGTTAGATTTTGGGTGAAGAACGCCTCCATTTTGATGCAAAACTAAGATGAAATGAGAGAGCCACGAGGCTAGAGCTTTTAAAGAGCATAAGGCACTGTTCGAAGGACACGTGTCAAAAATTTGGTGGCTGCCAGTCTAGGTGGTCGGCCGGCCACCTTTTCTGGTAGGCCGACCACCCTTCTCCCCTCCGATGCAAAAAGCTGGTCGGCCAGCTCCCGAAGGTGGTCGGCCATGGTGGAAAACACCCCTTTGGTCTTGTTCTAGCTTCTAGAAGAAAGCTCCTAGCATTTCCATGCATTGGAGGTGTTGTAAGTGCGAGTTTTCCTCTGTTTCGGATGCGTTCCGTCGCCCAAATCGTCCGAAATACATTTGTTTATCGAGTTGTTGTTAAATCATGTTTATCGAGGTGTTATTTTGCTTATTGAGTTGTTGTTTTGCTTATCGAGTTGTTTAGTTTATTGAGTTGTTAAGTTTTGTCGAGCTGTCGAGTTTTGTATATTGAGTTGTTACTCTCTGTTCAATCAATGTTGTTGTGTTTTGTTTATCGAGTTGTAAACTTCCTAAGGTTCTGTTCTTTCTTAGTAAGTTAAGTTGCTTTGTTTGTTGCGTCAGTTTACTACTTGACTTGGCAATTTTCAAATGCACAATTCCATTCAATCTCATTTTGTGCAAAATGATGCGATGCGATGCAAGAACATAAAATACAACACTTTTTCAAAAGTTGTTTCATTCCATCATGTTTCCTTTGTTACAATATTTTACAGCAAGGGTACAAGTTTTACAGAAAATAAAACTGCCTAATAATGTACAATGTGCTACAACTACTAGTAAAAAATGTAAATAAAGCAGGGAACAGCTGCATCAATGTTCTCAAGCATAGGAGTAAAAGGCCCTCTTCGTCCTCTTCTGCGGAACAGCCTTAGCACCATCATCGCCATCTGAGTCAGAGCTGTCATCCTCGAGATCCTCCTCGGCCTCATCTCCAGAACCGGAACCGGAACCGGAACCACCCTCTCTGTCAGCAGATGTCTCTGACTGGGGATGTGCAGGCTCCTCCTCCTCGCTAGACTCCTCCTCTATGATAGGTGCTCTGCGCCCACCTCGTCTGCGAGACGACTCCCCTCTCCCAGCTCCTCAAAAAGGCCTAGATGGCCCAGCTCCTCGGGAAGGCCCAGATGGCCCGGCCTGTGGTCCGGTATATATCGGAGGCATCTAAAAAGAAAGAGTGCAATTTGAATGCATCAGCCAAAATGTGTATATCAGATGCAGGTACAAGAAAGCTACATGAAGTGGGTGCATGCAGATACAGTACGTAAATGTGGTGTGTGTTAGATGTGCTCCACACAGGCAGCCTATCAATGTAGTGAAATGTTGAAGATCAGCGTGTCATCAGAAGTATGATAAATGCGAGAAAACTAAAGAGTACTGAGAAACCCATGATGGACAGCTGCGCCTCTCTCCGCAAGACCATACCCTCGAGTGAGGCCACCAATCCGAGGATCCCCTCCATGTACTCTCTGGGTGGCTGCAGATACAAGCTCAAATCATCAATGAATAAATGAGTGTCTAAGGATCTGAGTGATAAATGAAAAGCAGTGGGACATACCGGTGGTGAGTCAGGATCACTGACATATCGATGATCAGGCATAGGAGGCTCTATCGGAATCGGGTAGGAGCTCCCGTATCGCCAACCCGTCAACTCAGTCAGAATGTCTGGCCATCCGGCAAGATGATAAGTCGGGGGAATCGGAGGGACCAGTTCAGCCCCACCCCTAGATGTACCAGCCCTACTAGTCAAAGGAATGTCTCTAGCTCGGGTGCAACTCGAGGATGGCATGCCAGTAGACCTCCTTGAGGGAGTACGGACACCTGCCAATGGAGGCATCAAGTAGGTGTGATGGTAGGTCGCATACTCCTCGTCCTCCAAATGCACCAGTGCATCAGTGCCCAGCCTGGCGTCAATGACACCCTGGGGAGTAAGCCTATCAGCGAGCCGCATATCGTCCGGGGGTGCTGAAGGGACACTCGGCTCAGGGAAGCCCATAGTCTGACGAAGGAAGTGTTCCCCCAGGAACCAGGCCGTACCAACCGGACCCTCAAACAAAATCCTATACCGGGAGGTGGCCCATCCTCCGGCAAGCTGAAATCAGAGATCTCCACCCAAAGGCACCCAGGGCTGCCAGGTGATCTGCAGATAACCAATGCATAAGCCGATCAGAAATCGTAGATGTGCAAAATAAATCAAGGATGAAAACATGGAGAACTGAGAGTTCTGAATTACCTCTATCGGTCGCACCGTGTCGAAATACTGCCGCAGGTAGGAGAGAGTCTCCTGGGGCCGCGGCCGGTACTAGCCCTCGTAAACGAGCGAATAAGGGGTCATGAGAGGGGCCTCCACCTCGAGCTCTGGGGCTAGCGCCGGAAAGTATGCGAAAACCCATAACTATGGAAAATAGGGCAAAAGCCATCTGAATACAAAATGCTGAGTGCAGAATCTGAATACAGAATGCTAAGTGCAGAATCTGAATATAGAATGCTGAGTGCAGACTGTAAGTACAGAATGTAAAGTGTGCCGTGTGTGCAATGTATAGATAATGAAAAGTAGAAATGTGAATCAAGAGGGCAGAAGGTACCTCCCAGGCTTTCCAATAGCCGCCGACTACGTTCCCCCATCCGCGGGAGGTCACGCTCATGTAGCAATAGAGGGTAGCCAAGTTAGCGCCACCCCAGTCATACTGACTAACCTGCGAGAGGTCTACCAGGGCACTCAGCAGAAATAGCCCAACGGTGTTTCCCCTGTCGGCGAACAAAGTGGTCCTAAAGAGGAACATCAAAAATCCTCGGGCATACTGTGCAATCTCCTCAGGAGTCTCGAGCTCAGTCCCCCTGAACTGTGTAGAAAACGAGGTGTATCGGACTCGGCCCGAAGATCGGTCGACCGGTGGGCGAGCTCCCAACATATAAACCCAGGCAGCCTCCCACTCACCCATGTCCTCATCGTAGGGGATCGCCCAGCCTCCCACGTCGAGGCCTGTCAACACGGCGAGGTCAAATGGGGTCACAGTCATATCCCCGGCAGATGAGAAATGAAAGGAGTTGGTGTCCCACCACCTCCCCACCAGGGCGCCCATCAACGTCCTGCTAGCTGGATAGCGAGATATCCCAATACAAAAGGGCCCGAACGCTGCTAGATCAACCCAATCGCGGACAGCCTCTGGGAGCTCCGCATACCAATCTCTCGCAGCAATAGAACCGTATCCCCGGGTAACGCGGGAGAACATCTGCATTCATAATGAACACATGTATTCAGTTTCAGAATGGAATGAATAAGCTGTGTGCAAATGAAAGATATGAGCTGTGTGCAAATTAAATCAAATACAATCAAATTTGGGCTGTGTGTTCAGATTTCAGAAATTTAAAGTTTGGGCTGCGTGTTCAACTTTCAACAATGTGGGCTACGTGTTCACAATCAAATTTGGGCTGTGTGTTCAGATTTCAGAAATTTAAAGTTTGGGCTGCGTGTTCAACTTTCAACAAATGTAGGCTGCGTGTTCACAATCAAATTTGGGCTGTGTATTCAGATTTCAGAAATTTAAAGTTTGGGCTGCGCGTTCAACTTTCGACAAGTGTGGGCTGCGTGTTCACAATCAAATTTGGGCTGTGTTCAGATTTCAGAAATTTAAAGTTTGGGCTGCGTGTTCAACTTTCAACAAATGTAGGCTGGGGGTTCACAATCAAATTTGGGCTCTGTGTTCAGATTTCAGAAATTTAAAGTTTGGGCTGCGTGTTCAACTTTCAACAAATGTGGGTTGCACGTTCACAATCAAATTTGGGCTGTGTGTTCAGATTTCAGAAATTTAAAGTTTGGGGTGCGTGTTCAACTTTCAACAAATGTGGGCTGTGTGTTCACAATAAAATTTGGGCTGTGTTCAGATTTCAGAAATTTAAAGGTTGGGCTGCGTGTTCAACTTTCAACAAATGTGGGTTGCGTGTTCACAATCAAATTTGGGCTGTGTATTCAGATTTCAGAGATTCAAGTGATTGAGCTGTGTGTTCAAGACAGAGTATTGTGTTATAGACTAAGCATGCAGAACAAGTTGTGTGCTAAAATGAGCAGAAGTATGGCATGCGAATGTGTTCAGAACGAGCAATAAGCATACATAGCATGAAATGCAGGGAAAATGCAGAATTAAGGCAGGAAATGTAAAAAGGTGAAGTACGTACCTCTCGTGCCTAATGAGAGGTAGTAAGCCTGTCAGCGAGCCGCATATCGTCTGGGGGTGCTGAAGGGACACTCGGCTCAGGGAAACCCATAGTCTGACGAAGGAAGCATTCTCCCAAGAACCAAGCCCTACCAACTGGCCCCTCGAACAAGATCCTATACCGGGAGGCGGCCCATCCTTCGGCAAGCTGGAATCGGAGATCCCCACCCAAAGGCACCCAGGGCTACCAGGTGATCTACAGATAACCAATGCATAAGCCGATTAGAAATCGTAGATGTGCAAAATAAATCAAAGATGAAAACATGGAGGACTGAGAGTTCTGAATTACCTCGG
>NW_021027912.1:1318057-1336754 GCF_004153795.1 Camellia sinensis
GCGATCCAATTGATGCACGTATTCAATTTGGATTTGAAATACAAATGCAGTTAGCATGATGTACCGAGCCCGCTGCATGCGAGACAAATGTATGGATGCACGCGCATAGCATAAGGTATGCTAATTTAAACATGTCCTATTACTAACCATCAAAGCAGGTAAGTAAAAAGGAAGAAAGAAGTGGGGATTGGAAGACATGCACACACACGCACCCACACTTATTACAGATTCGCCCTCGCTCGGAGGGACCAAATAAATATTACAGATACAGGCCATCTAATTAGCCAAACAAATTAACTAATCTAGGGAAAACAGATAAACTGCCTCGGGAAGAGAGCCTAATGCAATGCGTGCTCAGTCCTGCTCGGAAGTGTACTGTCATGCCTAGGCTGCCTCTGTTTTCCTTGATATACGCCTCTGGAGACTGCCAAAGTCTCAGGATTCTTTTCCTGGACATTGAGGAGTGCCACCGGCTGAATAGAATGGCCACCAGCAGTGGTGCGTGATCACCAGCTGTTGGTGAAGATATCGGCACATGAAGGATTGCCGGTCGGCACTGAACGCTGCCGGTCGGCAGAAAGTTCCTGCAGAATCTGCAATTGACAGCAACAGAGGGCAAGGCAGAGCATGGCAATGCAATTCAAGCAATGTATGCACCAATCATGTCCCTTATCATGTTAGTGACTCAAAGGGACATGCTCCTTGGTTCACGGACCACCAATCGCGCATTTCCATGCGTGATGGTCCAAGGGACCAAGCGTGCACATTTTGATGTCAAATGCAATGCAAACCAACAATCGAACCAAGAGGCGTCTACCTCCATCATGACTTGGTCAAGAGGTGAAGCATGCATGCCAATGCAATGCAATCCTAAGCATAGGAGCTAGCATGCAATATGAGCATGCAAACAAGCAATGTGAAACATACATCAATCATGCAAGGCATAGACAATAATCTTGCAAGACATGAGGCAAGCATGTTAATATCAAGCATGTGAGATGTGACCTAAATGTACAAATATGCAAGGCACGCAACATCATACAGACGGGACCAAGCATGTGACAATATACAGAGTAAGCATGCAACGCAAGCTAAGAGAGGGACTTACACTAATTGGACAGCCCTCAATCAAGTCCAAAACAGTGGCCAAAGCCAAGGAAATGAGGCCCAAAACACACGCACACATGTATGCAAATATGGTCCAATTCCTAAGGCCCACCAAAGAAACATTGAACTACACTTAGTGCAACCACACATGGCATGAACTAATTGTTAGCAGCATGCATGATAATGCAAAAATGGATGCAAGATGATATGTAGTATATACAGACAACCAAGCCTCACGAGGCTAAGAGGACTTAAAATAGGTTCAAGGCAGACCTAGACCATGCAAAGGGGACCCCCTAGATGGCATCTAAGTGGCTCAAATTCAAAGGCATGTACAATGGCCAAAACATGGAACATGCTACACAAGCTTTCAAAGCATTAAAGAGGTGCCCAAGGCAAGCATACAAGCATGTCAAAGGGACTGAAATTATGCTACAAATGGTGCCAAACCACTGAAATAAAGTAAGGATGCATGCTATACATTCACACACTTAAGGCCAACAAACCAAAAATGCAAAGGGGCTATACAAAGCATGCCGAAGTTGACCCAAACAACTATGGACAGACCTCTAGCATGGCAAAATAAGCACAAAAGCTTCACAAAACTAGACCTAAAACATGCTTGAACAATGGTTTACAACCTAAGGCATGTTAAGGCCTAAACATGGCATTACAAGGTAGGTATGCTAAGAATGCATGGTGTACCAAAACCAATTAAAAACAGAGGCACATTATGACATAATAAGCACAAATAACGGCCAAGGCATGGTCAACATGAAGCTTAGCTAGGTGCTCCCTCAAGAAGCCAAAAATGGTCCTTTTCAAGGACAACAAGGAGAGGGGGTGACCCTCTCCTTTTTGGGACTTCAAGGCACCATCCTTGCCACTGAAATCCCTCAAGATTTCAGTGGTGAGGAGGCCCAAACACCAAAGTCCTGGAGCTCACTCAAAATAGCACAAAATGGGGCCTCTCAAGGCCTAAGAGGGGTCAAACACCTCCAAACCACAAAACACTCTAAACAAACTATTTAGAGGGCCCAAGAACAGAACTTTTTTGTCTTATACACTAAGCTCAAAAACAGTTCTAAGATAGGCAAAAGTACAATGCAAAAATGGGGAATAAAGGGACAAACTTCTTACCCTTGTAGACCTTCTTCACAAATGGTGGACCAGCTGGTTCTTCAAGCTCAAAACCACCCAAGAACACCAAGAACAACCTCTGGTTCTTCAAGGAACCAAGAAAAGGTGTAACACTACGTGTTTGTGTGCAATAGTAAGACACAAACACACTTAAGCACACACAAAGGCCAAATGAGAGTGAGGTATAGAGATAGAATATGTATGGAACCCTAAACCTAAGACCAGAGCTCTCACACAATTTTTCTCTCTAAAAATGTCTAACCTAAAGCCAAGAGAGGAGGGCACCTCTTATAGAGGAGCCAATCTTGTAAAGCTTACAAGGTAAGCTAACAAGAAGGCCATCCCTCCATACACGTGTATGGAGGGGAACAAAATGCCATACAGCTGTATTAAAATATCTGCAAAAGCAGATGAACAGTAGTCGGCTGCTCAAAATTGCCATTTTGACAAAATGGACTGCCGACCGGCAACAAAGAATGCAGACCGGCAATATACATTGCCGATGGCAACAAAACACCAGTCGGTGGCCCCTGGCCATGGCCGGTGATGTGTGGGGATGCCTCACAAGGCATTCCCTGCCCCTCCAAGGCAAAACACAAGTGTTTGGTGCAAAACCAAACACTAAACAGTCGAGGTCGGGGATCCTGAGGCAAGGCGCGTAGCCGAGACCTCCGGGAACTCCAAACGAACACAAACATGGATGATCACCGGGTGTTCAAACGGTGACGTCCAAGTCTTGAGGACGGTCAAAAATGGGGTGTCTACAAGTGTTCAAACGATGACGTCCAAGTCTTGAGGATGGTCAAAAATGGGGTGTCTACCCGTGGTATATGAACCAATTCAAGGCATGCGATAAATCACGTATTCAAGCAATGAATTTGAAATTGACCTCGATTAGTATAATAAGCCGAACCCTAATGCATGTGAGACAAGTGTATGCCATTGGGAATGCTGAGTAAATATGATGCTCTATACTACCATTATCAGAAGGTAAATAAATGGGAGAAGGAAGTGGAGTTGGAAGACATACACAATTATTACATATTTTCCCTCATGCAAGAGGGTCCGAATGAATATCCAATTGTCTGAAATTAGGCTAACTATTACAAATTCAAATGAATATTAATTAGCAAAATTAAGTAACTACTAATTACATATTCGAATGAATTCTATATTAACTAGCTATCTAATTTTATTACAGCAAGGGTATTATAACAGTACTAATTACGACAATAATATGACAATGAAATTGGAACAATAAGGATTTACAACAATAACAATTACGATAATAATATCAATACAAGCAACAATGAGGCACATCGAGCATGCATAATGTCCTAAAACTACTATCTGCCCAACTTGCTCTGTTTTACCATCAACCACTGCCTTTTGTTTCTGCAAAAAACACACTGTGTACCAAACATTGGAGGCAGCCGACCCCCAATGAGGCCTAACCGGGCCCAAATATGGCCGGTCGTGCCCTAATTTCATGCAAAACCTTGTTTTTGTGCTCTGAGGTGAAAATGGTGCTGATAGAGTTTTTCTGAGCTCTGCCTGTCCCTTTTGTTCTTCTTTGTCGTGAAGAGGCTCAAGAAAAGAATGGAGTGAGTCCCAAGACCACCAATAATCAAGTTGATCGCTTGATGATTTCAAAGACAATCGGACAAAAATCAATAAATGCTATGAATAACCACTGCTCTGTCCTCTCATGGAATGAACTCAAAGAGGGAAGTAGAGACGCTTCAAGGGTTGTCAAAACGCCATGAATTGATGTGTGATGACTCTTGACTCAATGGACTTGGCATAACGTCTGGCCAAACGCAAGCAACTTTATTCATTTTCTTTATGTTGGTTGATTCAATTTTTAGCCAATTTCATTAGTCTTGCCCATTCTTTAATCCATTTGTCCCAAGTGATAATTAAGTCCGCTAAATGAGAAAAAACGTCAAACGAGAAGTGCTTCTAAATATGAAAGAGAGACCATGCCTTTCACGATGAACCTCCGTAGAGATTAAGTCATTGAGCATAGGTCTCTTTCTCATATATTGAATAACCATCGATCGATTGAAATAACTCTCAAATAAAAAAAGAAAAGAAGAAAGAAGGGAGATTGCAGAAACGATTGCGAGATTGATTATTAAAATGAAACCCTGGACATGAAAACTAGCAAAGAAAAGCCATGGACAACACAACACAACACAACAAGTAAGATATGAGGACTTTCAACACAACAAGCAAGGCATTCAAATTATACACTAATTAAATGAATTAGGACAACCCTAAAACATCCCCTAATATGCAAAAATCAGTGGCTAAAAGTGTATGAAAAGAGCCTGAAAAGATAAAAAAGGAACAAGGGAAACAATACTAGTAAACAAGAACAAGGAGGGGTGGCTAACACCTCCACTTTTGAGACCTCATACCATGCTTTTTAGCCCTTTTTTAAACTCTGAAAATCAGTTTGAAAGTCAAAGAAAAGAGTGTAAAAACAAGGGTTTGAGCTACGAAGGAAGGTGCAAGAAAGGGTATTAAACCTCTCTACCATTGGTAGATCTCCAAACCCAAGTTTAGCCACTTGAAATGGACTCAAGAGAGCACAAAGACACAAGAAATAGATCGCAAGGGATAGAAAAGATAGCAAAAGAAAAGGTGGTAAGCTTATACCTCTTGAAGTAAGCACACTCTCAAGCTTGAATTATGATTCACAGGTATCAACCAAAGCTCCAAGGTTAAGGTGTGAGGGTGTGTATGGTATATAGATATAGTTCAAAGACGGCAAGCTTGCTCAAAGGTGGCTTGCACAAGAATAAGGAGGTCTTAAGTAAGTGTATAGGCTCTTTAGAAATTGTTCAACCCTCAAAACATAGATATAACCACGTATTTATAGAATTTGAGCAAAATAGGTCCAAAATATCTTCAAAAAGAGATAGCTAGTGGGCTCCCACCCAGAACAGTGTTTATCGCTAGCAAGGCACGGTCGGCCCCAAATGGCCACAGCCGGCTCCCAATAAGGCACGGCCAGGACCCAATGTGCTACCCAGTTTCTTTGTTTCAAGCTCAATTTAGGGTGGCACAATGTTCAAAAATGAACCTCTGAGGTAACAATAAGGCAAGTATGAAGGTTTTGGGATTATTTTACGGCTCGACCATGGATTCTTTCATTGAGAATTCGAATCACACAATGCAATTTTCATCATCGAGTATGTTGGACCAAGCGCTTAAGTCTTATGGGCAGTCAAAAATAGGGCGTCTACAGTTGCCCCTCTTTGACAGAGCTCAAAGTCATGAAATGACGTGAGTGAATATCAAACCCCGAAGATGACCCATTTGACACAGCCGTAAGACTTGGTTAAGAAAACAGATCAAAATACAATTTGTTGAACCCGTGGGTTATCTACGTATCCTTTTGCAAGGAATCAAACTAGTGTAGTTCAGGGGCAAAATACAAAATGATATGCAGAAAATAACTTATGATCATGCAATAAAACAATGCAATGAAATATTTGAGCAGCAATAACAAGCAATGAAACAATGCAATCATCAAAACAAGAATGCAACGTTTGAACAAAAACATAAAACAGAGCCAAAACAAATCCAGCCGTGTCTCACACGGAAATAAGTGAGTAAATAAACACGTCGCACATGGAAAGGACAAAGAAAGTATGAACCAAACTACGTCTCACGTAGAAAGGATGTATGAAAATGCAAACCTAACTACGCCTTACGTAGGAAAGGTGAAAAAGCTCCATGGCTGGTGTGAACACTAGGCACACCTGATGTTTTTAACTAAGTGAAACAACCCTAACGTATCTCACGCGATAGGAGGAAAGGTGGTGTGAACAAATAGGCGCACCTCATGTTTTTAACCGAGTGAAACAATCCTAACGTGTCTCACACGATAAGAGGAAAGATTGGTGTGAACACCGGGCACACCTGATGTTTTTAACCAAGCGAAACAATCCTCACGCATCTCACGCGAGAGGAAGAAAGCTGGTGTGAACAACCAGGAGCACCTGATGTTTTTAATCGAGCAAAACAATCCTAACGCGTCTCACATGAGAGGAGGAAGGGTGGTGTAAACAAATAGGTGCACTTGATGTTTTTAATCGATTAAAACAATCCTATTGCATCTCATGCAATAAGAAGAAGGGTTGGTGTGAACACTGGGCACACCCGATGTTTTTAACCGAGTGAAGCAATCCTAACTCGTCTCACGCGATAGAAGGAAAGGTGGGTGTGAACACCGGGCACACCCCCATGTTTTTAACTGAGCGAAACAATCCTAACGCGTCTCATGTGATAGGAGAAAAGGTTAAATCAACGAGAAAGCAAACAAATTAGAATAGAGCAAGGTTATCTCATCCATGGGAAGGCCTTGTAAAACGAAGCCATAAACTCCACGAAGATAATAGTACAAAGCATAAACATGAGTTTCAATCAATTCAAAAAAAAAAAAAAAAGCAAATGAAGTTTTCAAACTTCTGAGAGGTGTGTTCTACTTTCGAGCGATGGTTTCGTGGCTCGAACGGTGGTTTGCGTGTAAGTGGGTTCGCTCGAGCAACAAAGTGGTTGGTCAAGTGGTCGATTCTGGTTTAATTGTTTTGTCCGTCTTCTCTCTCTCCATTTTCCCCCCCAAATTTGTTCTCTCTCCTAGTGCTCTGCCTCACCATCCATTTCAATCCCTTTCTTCTTGATTTCTCTGTGTTTCACCTCTCTGTTTGTGATTTCCTTCGCACTAAGGTATGTTTTTCCTATTTTCCTCTCTCTTTTTTTCTCTCTTTTTTTTTCAGTTTATCACTTTCTTGGCTTGTTTCTTTTTTCACTTTCTTTCTTTTTGTTTGTTTACTTCTTGTTGTTTCTTGGTTTTTTTGTCTTAGTGCTAGTCTCTTGCTCTCTTGCTCTCTTGCTTGGTTATGTTTATATTCTAGGATTTCTGTTTTTCTTTTTGTGTTTCTTTTATTTTTTTATTTTTTTATTTTTTTCTAAGGTTTTAGTCTTATCTATTTTTCTGTGTTCATTTCATGTTTACACTGCAATGTATGTTGCATTTTATTTTTATTAGATTTTATCTTGTTCATATTAAAAAAAAAACAAAGCAAAACAAAAACAAAAACAAACAAATAAACAAAATTTACTGTCTGTCACCTGTATATAATTGATGTTGTTTGTTCTTGATTCACATCATTTGTTGGTACTAATGTGGTTATATTGTGATGTTTTTGAACTGTTTTTGATGGATTGTTATTGGAGTTTCTAGGTGTGTAATTGGTAGGGTTTCTCTGTGTATGTTTGGTTCTATCTTGGATTTGGGTTTGGTGTTTGGATTGGGGTTGTCTTGGGGATGGTTGGTCTCTAGGTGTTGCCATGTCATCTTCATCCAAGCATCGTAAGTCCACCGGCAATCACCCAAGTTATAATACTGACAAATTTCCATCTAAAGAGAAGGCCAAGTTGTTTAGAGACTTTTACGAGTCTAGGACCATTCACCTAGAGTGAAATGTCCAACCAAATTCCTTTGAATCTATTCCCATTCGACCTATTTTTGAAGCTTTGGGTGGGGACAAGGTGCTTTCTTTCTCAGGCAGTCAAAACCTAGATTGGGTAAGGGAGTTCTACTACAATATCCACATAGTCGACGATATCAATACCTCCTTTTGTACTTGAGTCCAATCCAATGAAATTAAAATTGACCAAGACAAGATTTGTGACTTGCTAGATCTTCCACTAGTTCAGAACTGCAATTATCTCTTCCCTGCTACTCCCACCTGTGATTTCAACTTGGTAGCCTCTGATTTGTGTGGTACACCAAAAGTTTGGGTTAAAGGGGCTTTGATCAAACAAAATGAGCTCCTTCCTCGATTTCGGCTACTTAACCTGATTGTCTGTGCTAACCTCATTGTTACCACCCATAGTTCTGATATTACCCAAGAACAAGGCTATGTTCTCTACTACATCAACTACCAACTATCCATCAATCTCGCAACTCTCATCATCCAAAAAATGATAGTTGTCTTTAAAGGTAAAAAATCTTTAGGTCTTCCTTATGGTTGCTTCATTAATCACCTTCTCAGCTCCCTTGAGACTCCATCTTCCAATGATTATAAGTATGCCACCCCCATCAAACCGTTTACCAAAAAGGTTGTCCCTAGAGTTGGGCACATGTTAAAGGGGACTCTTTCGGAGGTTTCAAGAGCTTATAGCCACCATGTTTATGTTGCAAGATTGAACTTAAGGCTGTTCTATATATATATATTTCTAGGCCAAAAGGCTGTTCTGTTATATATATATATATATAGATATGCACTTCTGGGCCTATGGCCATTTTGTATCTGCGGACCTATGGAAGTTCTGTACATACTGGGTTTAAAACTACTCTGTTAAGAAAACTGAATTCATGGCTGTTTTGAAGTGATTATGGAATGAAGTTAATCATATGTCTCTGCAGTCTTATGCCTTACTATTCAGGTTACACTTTACATTATTTATGTACTATTATTCATTGAGTTTCACTCATTCTGTATTTTGTCTGTTTCTGTAGGTGATCAACTGGGAAGCCAGTCCTAACCCTTAACACTCGTCTCTCTCTTGTCAACCTCGATGTGTCCAGGCACTAACCGAAGCCTGTGTATTTGTTATTGAATTTTTCGGGTTTATGCTTCGGTTGTCTTTCATTAATATGCTTTGTTATATGCCCAATTATGGGCTGAGTCAATGTATGTGTATGTATGTTTCTGTATATTATTTACTTTTATGATACTGTGATCCTGGCATGATAGTGGTAGCTCAATGGAATAGATTTTTGTTTATCAGGTGCTTCCGTTCAGGCCCCATAGGTTATATTTATCAGGTTTTATGTCCATTTTTTTGAGGTGGTCATGCCCAAACTTTTAGGGGCGGGTCTAGGGCGTGACAAGTGGTATCAGAGCACGAGTTGCCATCTCACACACGAATCCATTGAGCTTTAGGATGTCTAGAAAGATTTAGGCATCATGCATGATATTCTACAAGTACATGAAAAGAAAAGAATGATGGCAACGTTAACTGTCTGTTGCTAACTCTGATGACTACAACCCATATCTGTTGTATGTCCTTTTATTGCCTCTGCTTATCTTATATAGGTAGGTGAAGAATGCAAGACATGCAATGTGAATATTGCACTGCGGAAACATGGTAAGGATTTGAGCTGATCGGCAAGAACTAAATGAAATTTGTATTATTGGTTCATGGTTATCTGTAGAAATAATGATAATATGGTTGGGTTTTTAGCATTGGCTTAATTGCAACATCAAGGGAATGATATATAAGTTATTTTAATTCCTGACAACTTCTGATAAGAAATTATTGATGGTGCCTAATGAGTATGGTTTCTGCGTAATTGGGATTTGATTGTGGGAATCTGTACTCTGTACTGTACTCCGTATTCTGACTTCTGTAACCTGTAATTTGAAACCTGAAATCTGGAATTTGTACTCTATTTTGTTTACGTTTCATCTGTAGTCTGTAATCGGGATTTTTTTTATAAGAAATGGCTGAAGGACATGAAGGACCCCACCTATCTTACATGTCTGTTTATATGACACCCGTAAAAAGGTAGTTAAGGACTACCGTGAAACCAAATTAAATGAGTGGGATCTGATAATTGCCGCAAAGATAGTTTACCTTATATGTTTTTATGGTTCATATCCAAACTTAGGATATTCTGAATAATGTCTCTCATGGCGCACTTACAGGAAATTGCAAAGTATAATGCTGGTTTTGATATTACTGTAACTGTTAGATTTAGAATATGGTCCTCCTTACGTTATTGTATGTGGAAATAATACTATGTTGGGATTCTGAAAGAGATATGAAATATTTAATATGATAAGTTTTCTGGATAAGTTCCCCAAAATGTACGAAATTTTGAATGCTCAAGATATGACAGATTTTCTGACAAAGTTTAAATAAGCTTACTGCTATGGGGAAATAGTCCATTGTCTGATATCTTTGAAAGGTCTGATAAGTTTCTGACAATCTGTATTTGATTTCGCTAATAATTTACCTTGAACATGTAATTCCTTGATATGGGGGTTGAGTTGTTATTTGGAGTCTGTTAGAAATTTGATTTGGTCCGATAAGTCTAATTATGATAGTGAGCAAGAGCCACAAAGTCATTGATTTAGAACTTGTTTGTGAACCTAAAGAGGTTGAACTAGGTATGACAGCCTATGAGTCACATGTGATCAAATACTTGAGTAAACCCATTTCTGAATGTCCTTAAGATGTTATAGTATTTGGAAGGTATGACCTTTGGGTCAATAAATTGAAATATACGAGGATTGTGAATAATGAGATGATGCTTTGGTGTGTTAATGGGAATTTTTAGAACTATTGGGGAAAAGTATTTGAAATTGAGGTTTGGGCATTCACTAGACGTGGTCCGCTTAGTTGTTAATTGAGAAGTTGTTATGGACTTTGGGACTATAAATGGCTCCTTGTCGTTGAGTTTCTGATACATGTTTGTTGATCGAAAGTATTTGTGATCCTTTCCTATCTCAAGTGTGGATCTAGTTTTGAAACATTACAAAATGTGTTTCCATTTATGTCTGAACTGTCTTCTATTTGGTTTTCTTCAATTTCGAGGACGAAATTTTTTTAAGGAGGGAAGGATGTGACGACCCAGAATTTTTCCCTCCGCTCAAGCGAAAGAGTTAACGCTCGAGCGGACTTTTGGGGGTTCCCAGTAATTGTGCAGATGAGATTTGTGACGACCCAGAATTTTTCCCTCCGCTCAAGCGAAAGAGTTAACGCTCGAGCGGACTTTTGGGGGTTCCCAGTAATTGTGCAGACGGCTTGAGATTCTGGGAGTTGTGATTTCCCGCTCGAGCGGGGGAGTAGACGCTCGAACGGATTGCTTTGTTGGTCTGCACGCTCGAGCGCAAGGTTGGGCGCTCGAGCGGGTCGTCTGGTTAAGTTTGCTTCTGAGGCATGTGGGCTCATTTTTGATGTTCTTCTTCGTGTATTTGGAATGTTTTTACCTTATTTTGGGGTATTGATTGAGATGATAATATGATGGTAAAGTAAGATTGGACCAAAAACTTTAATTTGAATAATTCGTTTACGAGCAACCTTCACTCATTTGCCCTTTTATTTTTCCACACTTTGAATTTGGATGTGAGGTTAGAACCATTGGAAATCTTATTTCCGGAGCTTCAATTTGGACACAAGAACGACCTAAAACGGAGTCCGGATGGGAGAGTTACGCATGTTTGAAGTTTCAGAATCTGTGGTGGGAGCAGGTCCGCTCGAGCGGGAATAGGGACGCTCGAGCGGAAATAGCGGGTACAGCAGCTTAAAACGGGATTTTGAGATCATTTCTTTTGTTTTCCTTTCCTCTCTTGATCCCTCTTGCCCTAAGTCCGAAAACCCTAGGGTTTTGATCCCCAAATACCTCCATTTCCCTTAGGTTTGAGCAAGATCTTCCACCAAGAAGTGAAGAAGGCAAGAAGATGAACATTTTCAACCAATTGGAATTTCGAGATTTTGGTGGATTTTTCTCAAAGCTTTGCTCCCTGCTTGGTTCTTGAGGTAGGGGTCCTTGTTCTCTTACAATACTTGCATTCATAGATGGATTTGTGGTATTTTGAGTATATAAATACAAAATCTATGGTTTTGAGCATTTTGTGTCAACTTGAGATTTGAGGTTTTATGGTTTGTGATGTTGGGAGTTAATTGTTGGGTTTAAATGATGGATTGTGAATCCTAGGTATAGAATTATTGGGAAAATTGGAATTAAAAGTGGTGATTTGAGAAGTTTGAATTTTTGCTAAAAATCATCATTGTCCTTGAAACCCTAGGTTGATTAATGATGAAAACCAATGAATTGGTCCAAATTGAAAGTAGAGTAATGAAATTGAGATATTGAATTAGATGTGTTCAAGTTTAATTGGAATTTGGAAATGTTTGGAAATTATGTTTTAAATTTGCGAATGAACTTTGTTATAAATGTTGGAATTCATGCTATCATGAAAAGGAAAAATTAGAGAAATAATCTATTAAGGATATGGATGACATAAACTCGATTTTGGAATGTTAAAATGAGATTCAAGGGTTTATTTTGAATTACGTTGAATTGTAAATGGTGTTAATGAACTAAATGATGTTGTACTATGATGGATTATGTTTGGATTACGTGATTTGTGTAGGGTTAGCTTCAAGGGCGGACCACGCACCTCAATACTGTGAGTAATAGTACTTTGATGTACCCTTAACCATTTATCGGTTAAATCTTCGTCGTAAGAATTATGTTGACATAAATGTTATGAATGCTATGTGAGAAACACTGTGATATTATGGAAACTTCAAAAGAGTTTATGAAGTTATGTATGTTATGTGAGAAACATTATGGAATTATGAAAACATCAAAGGAACTTGTGAATGTGTGAACCCCTCAGGCCAAGGGCCGAACTGTGAAATTGTGAAACCAATAAAGTCATCTATAATCTAACGAAAATGTACTTACTTTTTGTTACTAATTATCAGGAATGTCCTGTTAACTTTACGTTAATTATATCAACTCATGGGAATGATGTAACAGTTATCATTAGGACTATGTTAATTACAAGGCAAGGGAACTATGTTAACATATAAGAATGATTAAACAAGGGTGTATGCTATTGATAAGAGAGCACGTAAAGTAAGTCATTAACCCAAAAGAATTTATGTTCATTCTTGAAGAATGGATTCTGAGTAAATATAAGAGTAGCTGCATGTATCCAGATGAATTGAAGTTAATTTGATATGTTGCTTATGAATTGGAAGTGATCCGGAATCTACGATATAAGTGCAAAGTTTAGCATCATTATGTGACTCTCATGAGAATGTGAATTAGTCTCTCATTGTTAAACGTACGATAATGACACGACACAACAAGAAATTCTCTAGTTATGATATGTTCCGTTTGAATTAATGAATGATGTTGAAGTATGTTTCAGGCATGTTTCCAGTATGTTACAAGTTCAAGTATGTTCAGGTATGTTTCAAGTATATGTTACAAGTTTAATTCTGTCACAAGTTTATGTATGTTACAAGTTTATGTTGTTACAAGTTCAAGTATGCTACAAGTTCACAATGTTGGGGGATTCCTTTATGGAACGAACAAAAAAAAAGTACTTATTATTGATTTGCTAGCACTATTACAGTGCCAAGCATAAGCAAGTATGAATTTTGATTTCTATTTATGATTCAAGCATAATGCATATGTATGAATTTATTTCCGGGGTATGACATTACATGTATGGTTTGGTCTGTAAGACCTAATGATTATTGGTATGGAACAAAGTGCTACTTGGAACTAAGTGCTACATTGTGAGCCACGCAGGAAACATACCTCAAGTGGTGAAAATAGAGAAAGCAGCTCCGAAAACAAATTCTAATCGGTTCAAAACGAAGAGAATCAAAAGTTTTCGCAAAACAACTTCGCGTGGGGCGTTGGAAAACGCGTATAAAGTGCAGATCTGAGGGGGAAAAGGGTCTAGGGAGGAAGAGAAGTTGATTTCGGCCTTAAAGGTGTGATGAAAAGTGATTTGGAGTTGTATACTTAAAGATCCAGCCTTGAAAAGACCAATCTGTCCCTGTTTTGCTAAACTGGTCGGCCAGCCAGTTTTTCTAGTTGGCCGACCACTTAAGTGGTCAACAACTGGTCGACCACTGATCTAGGTGGTCGGCCAGCCTCCTCGATGATCTTCAGGGCTCCATTGTTCTCCCTGTGTGTTTTGGTGATGATTGGAGTCCTCGGCTCTCAAGAAAGTACAAGAAAAGTACACTTTTCAGCTCAAAAATGTCCCCGTGGGAACCTCAATTCAAGTCTTCGATGCGTAGCTCATCGTCACTTGTCAAGAGCAAGGTGTATCCTTTTTGAGTATGTTGTGACTCCTCTGAGAGGTAAATCGGAGGTTGCGGTTTAATTTGCCTCGTTAAAGGCTTGTATCTCCTTTTTCAATATTTTGCTTCAAGCATGCTATTGAAGTCCCGCCTCATCTGCATTGTTATGCGCACACTTAGGTTGCATTGTCATGTACCTCTCCACCCGCGTTGTCGCGCATACTTAGGTTGCATTATCATGTACCTCTCCACCTGCGTTGTCGCGCATACTTAGGTTGCATTGTCGTGCACCTCTCCACTTGCATTGCTACGCACTTTTCGCTTGCATTGCTATCCGCTTTTCCATCGGCATCGTATGCACGAGTTTACCTCGCATTGGAATTGTACCATGTTGTAACATGGGACATGTATTTCTAACTATATTGTACCTGTTAAGTTTCTTTCTTATGCAGGCACGATATTGTATGTACGGTTCATTTGAGGCTAGTGCGACCAGACGGTATTGTATGTATGGTTCATTTGAACTTCTCTTCTTTCTCCGCGTGAGACGCAGTGAATTGCATAATTTTCTTACATCCTTTCTGCATGAAATGTAGTTTGGTTCGTATTCACTTGCTTAAACTGTTGCATTTATTGTGTATAATTACTTCATTATAGCTTTCTTTGCATGATCATAAGTTATGTTCGACATTGTGCATGTCATTTGCATTTTGCCCTTGCCTACGGGCGCATCTCTTTGTTAACTTGCCTGTTTGTCTAAGTCTTTAGCCTTGTCAAAAATGGGTCGTCTCTGGGCTTTGACATTCACTCCTGTCATCTTATGACTTCCGAGTTCTGTCACTGTGGTCTGGGAGACCACTTTTGTGGTCGTAGACCACTTTTGGTGCCCGTAGACTAGTTTTTGAGGCTCCCGGCTGCGCGCCTTGCCTCCCGGACTCTTGTCTTGCATCCTTTTTGGTTTTTTTTGGTATAAACCTTGTTTTTCGTGTTTGGAAGGTGGTATAAGGGTGGGAGACCAATTCTTCCCCTTGGAGACCACTTTTCTTCCTGCCAGCCAGTTTTCTGGTTAGCCAACTGATTTTCTTGGTCTTTGGACCACCTTTTCTAGTCGGCCACCACACCACTGCCTTGCTTCACGCTGCAGACCACCTCCCCCCATGGCCGACCAGTTTTCTTTTTGGGAGACCACTTGTGGTGGTCGGCCGACCACTACAAGTAGCTGGCCGACCACTTCGAGTGGTCGGCTGCTTTCCATCACCTTTTTGGAGATATTTTTAGCCAGCTGTAACAGTTGGAGGGCACAGAAGTGATCCTCCATACACGTGTATGGAGGGATGGCTTTAGGCCTAAACTTATCCAACAAGCTTAACCTTTGGTTCTCTATATAAGAGAACCTCCCCGTCCTTCTCCAGGTTCAAAATTTTGTGCTTGGGAGATATAGATACACATTTGTCTCTATCTTGCTCTTTTCTTTATATTTGCACATCAAAAGTGCCTTTTTATCACACTTTAACACACAAACACATAGTGAAACACCATACTGTTGGAGCTGAGGTCCCTTGAAGTTGTTTTTGAAGTTTTTGGACTGGTTTTGCTCAGAAAAAGCTGCTGGAGTTGTTGCTCTAGAGTTGTTCTACAAGGGTGAGAAACTAACCTCTTAAACCCTTCTTTTTTCTTAAGCTTTTGGCCCTACTTGCATGTTGTTTTAGGCTTAAGTTTTAACTACAAAAAGTTCTGATTTTGCATGCTTGTAATATTTGTTTAAGGTCACTTTTGTATTGGGGGTGGTCTACCCCCTCTTAGGCCTAGTTTGGCCTTGTTCTTGTGCCATGTTTTTAAGCTATTGGGATCACCTTGTTTTGGCCTTCTCACCACTGAAACTCAGAGGAATTTTAGTGGTGGAAATGGTGTTTTGAGGTCCCAAATAGGAGAGGATCATCCCCTCTCCTTGTGTCTTGTATGCTTGCCTTGTATGCCTCATGTTTGAGGATGTTTGTTAAGCTTGTGTTGGCCACATCTCAGCCTATTTTAGGCCTTATTTCAGCATGGCATACCACTATTTTTATTTGGTTTTGTCACCTCATGTATGCCTTATACACTTGTAGTGTAAATTTTGCAAACTAGTCTTGTATGCCTCATGAAGTAGCATGCCTTTCTAGCTTGTTTTAAGTCTATCTCAGCATGTTTTTAGTGTTTTTTTTAACATGCCTTAGCACTGTTGTAGCTTGGTTTGATAGCCTCTTGCATGCTCCATGCACTTATAGTGCAATTTCCGTTCACTAGCCTAATGTGTATCATGCTTTTGATCATTATTCTAGCATGCTTTTGGCTTAACTCTAAGGAGCTTTTGTCCATGTTTTAGCATGCTCTAGCTTTGATTTGTGTTGTTTTGGTCATGCATGCCATACTTTGTATAGCTATAATGCATTCTAGCTTGCTAGCTTTGTGTATCAAGTCCACTAGCATGCATTGGTTAGGCTATTTACATGATTTGGCATCATTTGTTATGTGATTTTAGTTGATGTTTCATGTTCATGCACTCACATCTTTCACTTATTCCATGCTTTGAAGGGTTGGTCCTTTATGCTTTAAACATGAGTCATTGTGTATGCCTTCATGCCTAAATTTGCGAGCTATCATTTCAGTGTGTTTTTCAGGTTATTTTGCCATGATATAACTCTGATTTTTGTTGGCGAAGCCATCTCATGCTTGGTCTTAGTAGGTGTAGTGTAATCCTCTCTTTTGGCCTTGCATATTCCATGTTTCATGCCTCCATGCTAGCTTATTTTGGCTTCCTTCCATACAGGTTTTAGACTTATTTTGACATGTTCTAGGACTATTTTGGGTTGCCTTAGCCATACGCTTCATGTATTGCATAGCTATAGTGCAAGTGCCTATGCTAGCTTTGAGTTTTAAGCACCATAACATGCTTCATTTGTGTTGTTTGGATGATTTGGCATCACTTAACATGACATTTCAGAGCATGTAGCATTGCCATATTCCCATTTCTTCCATCCTTTGAGTGCCTCCAAAGGTTGTGCGTTTGTTACCTTGTTTGTGGCTTAACTTGTATGCCATCTTGCCTAGGCCTTTGAGCCTCCATCTTAGCATGTTATGGTCTTTGTTTAGACCTACTTGAGCTCTGTTTGTGGCTGGTTCATGCTTTTGTGCCATGTATTGCATGCCCCCTTTGCAGTCTTCTTTGCTAGCTTTAATGCTTAAGGACGTTTGCATGCTATACTTGTATTGTTTGAGTGATTTGGCATCATTTCATACCTTATTTCAGTGCACTTAGTGTTGTTACACCTCCATGCTTGTCATTCTTTGAGGACTCATGAGAGCTGTGCTCTTATGCCTAGTTGATGGGCCCTTGCATTGAGCATGCTTGTCTTGCTTTCATGCCTTCATTTCTTAGCATTATAGCCACTGATTTGGGCACAATTGTGGTCTGTCCATTTTGGTTTAACTCCATTGAACATGTTGTTCGAATGTTGTTACATTGCATCATGTTTGCATGATTGAGTTGCATTGCATTTAGGTTGCTTATGTTGCATTGCATTGTGTATGCATGTCATTAGTATTGATAGGTTGCTTATGTTACATTGCATGATATTGACATACTCATGTTGCATTGCATCTCCATGTTGTATGCCTTGCATTGCATTTTGTTTGAATTGGGTGTTAGTCCAAACACGAGAAACGAGGATGTTCATACTTGAAGTGATGAAACGTGCCTTATTTCTCGATCGCCGGCGCTCTTGATCAAGTATGATAGAGTTTAAGGCACTTATGTGTTATGTATGCATTCATTTCACATTGATTCGTGCAATCTTGGCTTCTCGGCCATCATGCATTGAGATGCGTGATTGGTGGCCCGAGGGTCGAGAACCACACTCCGTTGAGCTCATGAAATGATAAGGAGGGTGGTTGTACATACATATCTTGCAAATACATTGCTATGCCCTTTCTTGTTCTATGTTGCAGCAAACTGGAGTTGTGCAGAAACTTCTGGTCGGCCGACCGGAAAAACTAGCTGGCCGACCACTTTTTCTGGTCTGCAGCAAACTTGGGTGGTCGGCAGCTAGTTGGCAACACCAATAACTAGTCAGCAGCATCCCTAGAGGTCTCCTAGATGGAGTAGAAGCTATTTGGAGCTTTGCACAGTGTTCTGAGAACAATTGTAAACAGAGGCAAGTTGGGGTATCGTGATGGATTTCCGAGCGAGGCGACCAAGCATGCATACACTCGTCTCCCTCCGAGGACATCTCTTTAATGCTTTCCTTAGCTAGCTTATGCTTTGGTTTTGTACTTAATTAGTTAATGTGTTTTGCTATTTAATTTGTGTTGTAATAACTAGTTAGTTAACTCATTAGTTAATTAGTTTGTTTTGTAATAATTAGTTAACTTGTTAGTTAATTAGTTGGCTTGTAATAATTAGTTTAATTAGCTTAAATTAGCTAGTTAGCTTATTATTCGGACCTTCGGTCGAGAAGGCGCAACTATTGTAATAAGCGTGTGTATGTGTGATGCATGTCTTCCAACCCCCATTTCTTTCTCCCTTTTTCTTAACCGCTTACGATGGTTAGTT
>NW_021027912.1:1348614-1370636 GCF_004153795.1 Camellia sinensis
ACGACCATTCTTATTTGGTCCTTTTCAGCTGGCCGGGTGGTCATCAAGGAGACCTTGGCCTTCCACCGGGTGAAAAAATCGAAGAAGCCCTCATTCGGCTCTTGACGAGTAGCCTCGAGATCACGAGTTGTGACCTCGATTTGAGTATTATAGGAATATTAGGCGATTAAGGCCTCATCCATCTCTTCCCAGCTCCTCTTCACAGAATCTTCCAGTTTAGCTTACCAAATAGCCACGATACCTGACAGGGTTCGGCCAAAGAGGGATAGCTTCTGCAGTCTAGTCAGGCCCATCAGAATCAAGCCTTCATCCACAGGCTGCAAGTGGATCATGGGATCGCCTGAATTGTCGAAGCGGTCTATGTGTGGCATTTTAAATCTATCCGACAATGTCACCGCCGAATCAGTATAGCCATCCTCTATATTTGGGATCGAATTAACACCCTGAGCTCGTTTAAAAAGCTTCTCAAGCTTGCTTACTTTTAGAGCAGTAGGGTCGACCTCAAACTCAAACGGTGCCTCTGTTGGGTAAATCGGTGCTTTAGAAGTCTAGAGTGGAACTGGCTTTGCCGGAATGTCCGCATTTTCCTGGACATTAGTTATAACCCCGGTTATTGGAACCCTAACTGGAGGTGAATGTGAAGCAGAAGCTGCTGCTTGTTGTTGTTGTTGTTATTGTTGAAGCCTAGCAATCAACTCAGTCTGCTGGGCTGCAATTTTCGCTGGGCGGGTGGTAACTTCTGATTGGTGAGTAGCGTCCAGCTGCATTGCCTCAATGGTCTCTTGAAGTTGATGCAACATATCCTTCATGTTGTCTATGGGGTTTTGATCTATCAGAACCGGTATGTACTTTCTTTCTGAAATGGAAGCAGAAAACTGGGTTCGACTGAGCACAGGTGAAGTAGTCAATAACTGCTGCATTGGCAACTGCTGAATTGGTGAGCTATGCCTAACTCTCCTCTGTCTGGTAACTGGGGGTAGCAAAGCAAACACTGGTTGTCCTCTAATAAGATCCTCATATCAGTAAATCCTCTTAACTCGGGTCCAGAGTGCTCGAGGGGTAACTACCTCGTCGGAAGCAGTTGTGAAATACTACCTGGCAAAATGAAAAATAAAGCAAAAGAAACAAAAATCAAAAAATGCACAGCACCTCGGCTCAGACAGACACAACACGCAGTTGTAATCATAAGCTGGACAATCTATACTCAACCTCCTTTCCCGTTGGCAATTCCACCCCTGGTCTGGCCTGACTAGTTGGCGTAATGTAGCGGCACAGGTTATATTCCTCTTCAGTTAAGGTCATGGAGCCCTCAGGCATGCTTTCTTCTACCACAACCACCACCTCAGGTTCGGGTTAGGATATGGACGCGCTCATCATGCACAAGTCTATGCTTTCTGGGATGAACAACGTTGGCTTTGGTAGGTGCGAGGGGGTGATGTATATACAGGGGTCGTAAAGGACGACCAGTGTTTGGATAAGATTTACATGCCTGGGTGAAGGGGCTTGGTTATGTGGTGGGAGAGGATTTGTAGTGACATTAGGCATTTAAGGAGGTGTTATCACTTTGTTGTCAATGAGATCCTGAATCTCATGACGCAATCTGAAGCATAGGTTGGTGTCATGACCATGTTGCTAGTAGAAGGCACAACACTTGGCCGGGTTGTGTGCAAGAGGGATGAGATTAGGCAATGGGCGTGGCTCTAGGGGCTTCAGATGCCCTTTTCTGATTAAGACCCTCAAGGCCACAGACAGAGACATATAGAGTGGGGTGAAAACCCTCTAGCCTCGGGGTTGGTGCTTTCCAGGTTATGAGGTTGTTTCGGATGTACCATCAAAGGGGGTAGCAGTTTTCGGTATGGTGGTGACCATACCAACATCAAAAGTCCTTGCAGCTGCATTGCTACTTGTAACCATATTTGAATTGCGTGAAAAAGCCCTCTTAGGCTGCTTTTTCTCATGGTCTATCAGACCCTATTTCATCACATCCTCTGTCTGCACCCCTATCTCATGGAGGTCAGCAAATGTAAGCAGAGGTAAGACTATCATCTTCTGTAGCAGCCTCGGTTGTAGATTGCGGACGACTATTCTTATTTGGTCCTTTTCAGGTGGTCGAGTGGTCATCATGGAGGCCTTGGTCCTCTACCGAGTGACAAAATCGGAGAAGCCCTCCTTCGGCTCTTGACGAGTTACTTTGAGGTCACGAGTTGTGATCTCGATTCTAGTGTTATAGGAGTATTGAGCGATAAAGGCCTTAGCCATCTCTTTCCAGCTCCTCTTCACAGAATCTTCCAATTTAGCATACCAAATGGCGGCGATACCTAACAAGGTCCGACCGAAGAGGGATAACTTCTACAGTCTAGTTAGGCCCATTGGACGCAAAATGTCTGAAAATAGCCGCAAGTGGACCATGGGATCAGCCGAGCCATCAAAGCGGTCAATATGTGGCATTTTAAACCTATCTGGCAAGGTCACTGCTGCATCAGTATAGCCATCCTCTATATTTGGGATCGAATTAACACCCTGAGCTCGTTTAAAAAGCTTCTCAAGCTTGCTTACTTTCAGAGCAGTAGGGTCGACCTTAAACTCAAACGGTGCCTCTGTTGGGTAAATCGGTGCTTTGGAAGTCTAGAGTGGAACTGGCTTTGCCGGAATGTCCGCATTTTCCTGGACATTAGTTATAACCCCGGGTATTGGAAGCCTAACTGGAGGTGGATGTGAAGCAGAAGCTGCTGCTTGTTGTGGTTGTTGTTATTGTTGAAGCCTAGCAATCAACTCAGTCTGCTGGGCTGCAATTTTCGCTGGGTGAGTGGTAACTTCTCTTGGCGAGTAGCGTCCAGCTGCATTGCCTCAATGGTCTCTTGAAGTTGATGCAACATATCCTTCATGTTGTCTATGGGGTTTTGATCTATCAGAACCGGTATGTACTTTCTTTCTGAAATGGAAGCAGAAAACTGGGTTCGACTGAGCACAGGTGAAGTAGTCAATAACTGCTGCATTGGCAACTGCTGAACCGGTGAGCTATGCCTAACTCTCCTCTGTCTGGTAACCGGGGGTAGCGAAGCAAACACTGGTTGTCCTCCAATAAGATCCTCAGATTGGTAAATCCACCTTACTCGAGTCCAGAGAGCTTGGGGGGTGCCTCGTCTGAAGCAATTGTGAAACACTACCTTGCAAAAAGAAAAATAAAGCAAAAGAAACAAAAATCAGAAAATGCACAACACCTTGGCTTAGATAGAGACAACACACAGTTGAAATAATAAGCTGGATGACTGTACTCAAACACTGAATTTTCTGTCTTAAAACTGATACCCTCAAACTGATACCCAGACTTGCAACTGATATATACATTCCTGTAGAGTTTCACTCTAAAAACACGTATCAAGCAAGCGAGAGCCAAAACACCCCTATGATGGGGTAGAGTTGCCCTGTCCTAATCTCGTTAGGAGCTAGGGGTTCACTACGTAAACAAGTGGTTTCATACAATCTTGCATTCGGGTGAGCAACCTGTCCTAATTTGGAACAGTCTCTATGGCTTCCAACATGCAACTAGGCCGATTGGTCAAAAAAGGGTACCTCAGCAAGACTACCTAATATACCTCTCACACTTAACACCGAGAAGTGAAAGAAGGATCAAACGGTACAGCGGTAGTCCAGATCCAAGGCTTGTGTTCCCATCGTGGCAGAGCCCGCAACCGGTTAGCCTTATGGCACGCTTTTCTAAACAAGCCTCTAGCAAACCGTTCAAGAATAGCAAATGGCAAACACTGTGACTTAGGCGCACCGATGCAAATGCAAATGCAAATGCAAAGAAACACATAAGTGTAGATAAAACAACATATCATGAGTTCGAATCAAGTTCTCTAAATCCCCAGCGGAGTCGCCAGAAACTGTGGACTCACCTTTTTCCATGCCCCCGTCTTTTAGAAAGGGTTTGAAAAGAAGGCCTTATAGTTCGGAGTCTACCTATGGTTTTGAATCTAGTCTCACAAGGGCAATGTGAAACTAATGAACACTAAAGAGTCCAATTTGGCAAATCTTTTGGAAAATCGATTTTAAATAAAATAATGCCAAAATTGGATTGTTTTGCCAAATTACAGAGTCGCCAGCTAAATATTTTATTTTAGGAAAATTTAGGAAACCCTAACTCGTACCAAAGGCCACATGTCCATCATCACCAAAGTTGCCTCGACTCGAGAACTTAGGTACGAGAGGGGAAGGTCTTGAAATGAGCACCCCCGCTTACCCGATCAAAGATTGGCCTCTACTAATCATGATATGTTCTTTTATAAACATTATATGGTCTTATTTTGATTATTAGCTAACTTTACTATGTGATACGCATGCATACAAGTATAGACTAAAATCGCAAGAATTGGAACAACTCAACTCATGTTTATTTTTTAAAATGGTTTGAACTTGCCACCCTCAAGTGGGCTTAAAAGGTGCGGATTTGCCACTTCACAAAGTGGGCCTAAAACTCATATTTGTTGAATTGCTCCAATTCAAACAACCATGCCTTCATTCACAGGCATTCATGCAGTTTAGCATTTAAGCATATAGTCTCATGGCAAGCATGCGAAACATGACAATATGGAAATCACACTCATGCAAGCATGCTAAAGCGTGAAAGCATATCGAGTACTCCAAGCCAAAACAAAAACTAGTTAGAAATATGCATGATCCTAACTATACAAGATGCCTAATGCAACACATGCAATAATGCATTTAATAGGCTCGGCTACTAATATGGCATATGGTTTGATTTTAAAAACATGCTTTTAAACACGTATTCAAAAAACTGTATTGAAATTGCTATGCAGTTTGAATGGTGCGTCGAGCCATGGTGCATGCAAGACAAATGAATGGATGCAAACATGCAAGCATAAGGTATGCTAATTGAAATATGTCCCTAATCTAACCATCAAAAGTGATTAAATAAAAGGGAGAAAGACGTGGGGTTGGAAGACATACACATACACGCACACTTATTACAACATTGTGCCCTCGCGAAGGAGGGTCCAAAAAAATAAGAGCTAAGTTAATCTAAGTTAAGCCAATCAAACTAATCTAATTAATCTAATTAGACTAATTATTACAAACCAATTGAATAACTACGAAACTACTAATTATTACAGCACTTAACTAATTAGCAAACTAACTAATTAAAACAAATGCGCACTAACTAAACATGCAAGACATTAAGCTACATTACCACATCTCTACTTCGGCAAGTGGAAGATGCATGCACTCGGTTTTTGGCTCGAAAAGCCATTCATTATGCTCTCGAGAGGCTCTGTTTGCAGGGTTAAGCACACTTTAGAATCTTTCTGCTCCACCTTACCAAAAACTTGCTGAGGACTGCACCAGTGGCCTACCGGCCATGGAAGGTTGCTGTCGGCCATCTGCCGGCCAAAAGTGTGCCGTGCCAGCCAAAAATGAGGCACTGCCAGGCATTGGTGAGGCATTGCCGGTCACTGGTGCTCTGAGTCAACACACAGCAACAGAGCACAAACAGAGGAAAATAAGGTTTTTCCAGGGATTTATTTGTACTGTGCCTCTCCTTATCATCTCAAAACCTCAAAGAAGTGGCACTCTTGGATCCAAAACCACCAACCAAAGCATCTTCGATGCATGATGGTCAAAGAACCAAGGAGTACAATTTCATTGTATGCAAAGGCAAGACTCAAGACCACCACCTTATCATGTGCGATCAAAGGCAATGGAGACCAAGGAGATTGACACATTTCATCACTTTGAGTATGAAATGCTCCAATCTTCCTTGTGCTTAATATAACGTCCGATTGAACACATGCAATGCAACACAACATGCTTATCTTGCTCAAGTTTTACTTATCACTTTTGTTTACTCATTTTAAGTTACCAACTCATTCTTTAATTGATTTAGTCCATTGGTGAGAGTCCTCTAATGGAAAGAGGGCTTAAGCCACAAGTACCTTGAGCATGAAAGAGGCCTCATGCTATTGGTAATGAACTCTTGAAAGAATTAAACTATTAGGCATGAGGGTCTCAATTCCACACTCAAGCCAACAAGGGGCTCCAAGCCACTTTCAAAACAAATGAAAGAGTGAAGAATAGAGGGAGATTGCAGAGATTTCAATGCTGAAATGGAGTGCAAAAAGACATTAAAACATGCAAGCAACTCATGCAAATCATGTTTAAAAGCCTAAAACATTAAGCTAGTGAAGGAGATTGTACCACAACCATACAATAGAAGCCTCAAAGAACCAAACCAACTCAAAACAGAGCTAAAACTAGGCAAAACAGTGGCAAAAACATGCTGGACAAAAGCTAAGTTAGGCTAGAAAAACATGCTAACACATAAAGCTATCTAGGCATGCAAACAAGACACAAGGAGGGGAGGCTAACCCCTCCTATTTTGGACTTCAAAACATGATTTTTGCCACTGAAAATCCTCTAAAAATCACTGGCTAAAAGGCCCAAAAAAGTTGATTTGAAAGTGTTAGAAGATAGCACAAAAGCTTTAACAAACCAAGGAACAAAAGGGTGAACCACCTCTAACTCAAAAAGAACCTCAAACCACCATTTTTAAACCATAAAAACAAAGATTTTAAAAGGTCAAAACCAGCCTTAAAACAATATGTAAAGATGGCAAAACAAGTATTTAAATAAAGCTCAAAATACAAGTATTATACCTTTTGAAGACAAGATGCAATTTAGGAACCAAAACCAAGCTAAACCAAGCTAAAATCCTCTTCAAAAGCTCAAAGAGGGCCTCAAGTAACCTCAACACAATGGTCATCAAGTTTGATCAAGAGTTCATATGCAAGAGTGTAGAGAATTTAGGCTATAAGGCCCAAAATATCAAGAGAGAGACAGAGAATTTTTTTGTCTTCAAAATTTTCTAACCCCTCTACATGCAAGAGAGGGCTTCTATATATAGACAATGCAAAATTCCCTCATAAAGATCTAGCCACACACGTGTTGGAAGATGCTTCAATCTGTGCAAACAACTGGCACAAAATATCAGAAAATATCTACTGATGCACTGGTGGCCGGCCGGCCATCAGTGATGGCCGGTAGTGCCCAAGGATGGCCGGCAGGCCATCAACAACATCAAGCTGAAAGGACATAAGCATGGTCCAAAGATAAGACATAATGGATGCAGGGTTTGGAAAACTCAAACCTGTGACGTTCCGTCGCGGACTTCGACCGCTCAATGAGCAATCAAACTTATCATCGGATGTACCTGCAAGAACATCTAAGTCTTGAGGACGATGAAAAATGGGGTGTCTGAAATAGACCTCCTTTACTTGATGGAACACACTATTCATATTAGAAAGCTTGTATGAGGGCATTTTTAGAATCTATTGACGAGAAAGTTTGGCACTCTGTTATCTATGGTGGAGTGAACCTATGCTTACCATTGATGGCATTGAAATTCCCAGGCCAATTGATAAATGGGATACAATTGATTATCAAAATTCGAGTTGGAACAGTAAAGCACTCAATGCTCTCTTTTGCTTTGTCACCCTAGAAGAGTTTCAATGTATTTGTACATGTGAGATGGCAAAAGAGACCTGGGACATTCTTGAAATAATTCACGAGGGTACTACTTTTGTCAAAAGGTTAGAATTTCAACGTCTCACTTCTTCTTTTGAAACTCTTTTTATGAGTGAGGATGAGATGTTTAATGATTTTTATGCTAAACTCTGTGACATCGTGAATTCTTGTTTCACACTCGGTGAAAAAAATCCTTGAATCTATAGTTGGAAAATTTTTAAGGTCTTTGTCCAATAGGTTCCAATTAAAAGTAATAGCTATAGAGGAGGCTCTGGATATTGAGACCCTTAAGGTTGATCAGTTGGTTGGAAACTTGCAAACTTATGAGGCTTATCTGATTTCAAAGAAAAAACAAAAAGATAGTGTGGCTTTTTCTAGTGCTCATTAGACTGTTAAGAACCCTGAGGTAGAAATTGATCTAGAGTCCGAAATGACGGCTATGTTTACTAAACAATTCAAAAAAAATTAAAGAAAAAGAAGCCTAATTTCAAGGACACTAGCTGTAAAGATAAGAGTCATGATAAACCCAAAGTTGCTCAACCCAAAGCTGCTCCAAAAACTAAAAAGAAGGCTATGAGAGGACAGGGAGTCAGGTGCTATGAATGCCAAGGGTTTGGGCATATTGCTCTCGAATGTCCTTCCAAGAAGAACCGAAAGAAAATCTATACAGTGACTTGGGATGATGAAAATGGGTTAGAACAAGAAGCTAATTAAACCAAATTTGGTGAAAATGGAGATAGTACTTTCATGGCATTCTACTCTAGCTTCACTCAACCACTCCCAAGCCAATTGAGTTTGCTCGTGGGCCTAATCCGTATTGGGCTCCTACCTTTGGTAGGAGTAATTATTTGTACTCGAAGTGTAGAATGAAGGTATATCTCAGAGCTTGGGATCCTGAAAGTTGGCGCACAATTGAGGAGAATGTTGACGCACATTTTATGATTAATCTGGCCACCAATCAAAAGATAGCCAAGCCGACTGAGGAGTGGAGTGCTATTGAAAAGGATGACATGGAGAGTAGTGAAAGATTTTTAAATACCATCCGAGAAGCACTTTCTGAAAGAGAACAACATTAGATCTGTCATTGCAAGAATGACAAAAATGCATGGGCTATTCTTATGCAATTCCATGAAAGAGAAAAGTCATCTTTATAACCATCCAGCAATATCCACATCAATGCCTTAGTTGCTTGACTAGATGCTCTTGAGGAGGAAGAGAAACAAAAAGAAGACGATGAAATCTCAAGAGCTTCAACAAGCTTATGAAAATCTATACAAGGAATCTGTAAACTTATCCAGGTTGAATGACAAACTCACTATCAAACTCCAAGCATGTTAATGAGAGAATGTCAAGCTAAAGGAGGAGATCTCTGCAGCTCGAAAGGATGTCATTAAGATCTCAAGTGATAGATAAGCTCTTTATGCAAAGTTTTTGACCTGTGAGACCGAGAGGAATAAGCTTCTGAAAATCTATGCCACATATGAAGAAAATATTGAATCCCTTGAGATGTCTCAAGTTGCCTTGGAAGAGCTGCTCAGCCAGAAAGAGAAAGAACTCAAGAGTGCTAGAGCTACAATTAACATGTGGAACAGAGGATAAATGACACTGGAAGACATCATTGGGTCTTAATAGATGGGTTGTGACAAAAGTGGGATAGGCTATGGTGATGTTACACTACAAAAGGGGAAGGCCACTATATCTCACAACGAAAGGACTCAAGTGAAGGGAAAACTGAAGATAGGATGACAAGTCTTTCCATCAACCTAAAGGTGGTATGATCAATGAAAGGAAGGTAAAACTTGTTTTTATTTGTCATCATTGTGGTAGGTATGGCCACATTCACACTTACTGTTTTGAGTTGTTTGGTAAGGTGTCTCAAAAAGTTAGAAATACTAATACTTCATGGGTTAGGAGACAACCTTACATGTCTAGATGGAATACCATGATTCATAATGGTGTTCACAATGCTAAGACATCTTCCAAGAATGTCAGTCCTCCTTTTGTGAAGACCAAAAAGATATGGGTAAGAAAGAGTGACTTGACTTGTTTTGTTGTTCACACTGCCCTGAAAGCACGTGACTCGCACTTGTGGTATCTTGATAGTGGGTGCTCTCATCACATGTCAGATGACAAATCCTACTTCGCATCCCTTGAGAAATATGAAGGAAGAATTGTTACCTTTGGAGATGGTGGCACCTCTAGAGTCATTGGTAAGGGTTCTACAAGTGTCCCCAGTCTTTTAATTCAGAAAATGTATTGCTTGTTGATAGCCATAAAGCTAATCTTTTGAGCATTAGTCAAATGTGTGACTCGCATCATGAGGTATTATTTTCAAAAAATAAATGTGAAATTTTAAACAAAAAGGGAAATACTGTCATGCATGGGGTTCACGCATCTGATAATTGCTATGAGATTGTTACTACTAATGATCTCACTTGTCACTCGGCCATCATAAGTAATCTAGACTTATGGTATCAACAACTAGGTCACATCAATTTTAAAGGCCTAACTAAGATACCCAACAAAGAGATTGTGAGAGAAGTGCCCAAAATGGGCAAGATTGTGAACCAAGTGTGCGGGCCATGTCAATTGGGTAAGAAAACTCGAGCCCCTCACAAGAAGGTGAATAGCTTAACAACCAAGTGTCCTCTTGAGCTTATTCATATAAATCTTATGGGACCTATTCATACTGAAAGCATTGGGGATAAAAGATATATATTTTTAATTGTTGATGATTATACTTGATTCACATGGGTAAAATTTTTAAGAGGAAAATTTGATACGTTTGATGCTTTCAAGTACTTAGTCCTAAAAATCCAAAATGAATATGGTGTGTCTATTGGGCGTATCATAAGAATCTGAATAGATCATGGTTGTGAATTTGAGAATATGTCATTTTTGGATTTTTGTGATATGTATGGCATTAAACATGAATTTTCTGCACGTATTACCCCCCCACAGCAAACTGGAGTTATTGAGAGGAAAAATAGGGTTGTTCAAGAGAAAGCTAGGGTTATGCTTCTTAGTAAGAAAGTTCCTCTCAAGGTTTGGGCTGAAGCCTTAAATATTGTTGTTTATGTGGTGAATCGTGTGTATCTAAGGTTTGACACATTAGAAACTCCATATGAATTGTGGAAAGATTTGAAATCTAATGTAAAATACTTCAAAACTTTTGGAAGTAAGTGTTATATTTTCAAAGATAGAGAGCCTTTGGGAAAATTTGACTCCAGTAGTGATAAATACATTTTTCTAGGGTATTCAACCACAAGTAAAGTTTTTCGTGTCTATAATCTTCGTACTTTATCTATAATGGAATCTATCAATGTTGTTGCAGGTGACACAAGTTCTCCAATAGCATCTTTACATGAGGAAGAAGATAGTGATCCTCAAAATCTGGATGTGGCACCACAAAGTCAAGGAGAAGCTCAAAGCAAAGCTCAAAGGCGAACAAACACCAACTCCCATGGCAAGCCCTAGTCTAAAGAGTGCACAAAGAGACACCACCACCGCTACTCAGGTCACTAACAGCCCTATCTTGGAGCCATTGACAAGGGTGAAGCTGAATCAGCCGATATAACAAGTGATAGGGAGTGTCTCGGATTGAATGAAAACCCGAAAACAAATTTTGAAGGAGATATCTCATGTGTTATGTTTCTTTAATTGAACCTAAGAATGTAAAAGAGACCTTACTAGATGATAGTTTGGACTCTTGTTCCTAGACCTAGAGATATAAATGTGATAGGTACCAAGTGGATCTTTAAAAATAAATCCGAGGGGAATGGTACAGTTGTTAGAAACAAAGCTAGGTTGGTTGCTCAAGGTTACACACAAGTAGAGGGCGTTGACTATGATGAGATGTGTGTCCCTGTTACCCGTCTCGAATCTATTCGTATTTTACTTACTGTTGCATGTTTTCTTGGTTTTAAACTATTTTAGATGGATGTGAAGAGTGCATTTTTGAACAGGTACTTGAAGGAAGAAGCCTTGTTGAGCAACCAAAGGGTTTTGAGGAACCTAAGTTTTCAAATCATTTCTACAAATTAGACAAGGCATTGTATAGGTTGAAACATGCCCCTTAGGCTTGGTATGATAGGCTTACTATATTTCTTCTTGATAATGACTTTCAAAAGGGTAGTATGGATAAGACCTTATTTGTGAAACATACTATGTCACATATCCTCATTGCTCAAATTTATATTGACGATATTGTGTTTGGATCCACATCTGAATCTCTTGTGAAATATTTCTCGGATTGCATAACACATCTTTTTAGGGTTTCAAATTACGCAGCTACTGTCGGGTATTTGGTCGAGAGTCTGCCAAACATGTACGGACCCCTATGAGCATGAGTTTTCACCTGTCTAAAGACTCCTTTGGCACTGATATTGATCCTACTTTATATCGGAGTATGATAAGGAGTCTTTTGCACCTCACTATCAGTCGGCTCGACATTGCATTTATTATAGGTGTTTGTGCCCGTTATCAAGCTTCTCCTAAAGAGTCTCTCACCTTTAGCCATCAAACATATTACCAAGTATGTTAGTGTAACTCTGGGGATGGAATTTGATTCTCATCCAGCACCACGTCCGATATCACTTACTATTTTGATATTGGGCAGGGTGTGTTGATGATTGCAAAAGCACATTTGGAGGTTATTTTTACCTTGGGAATAATTTGGTTGCATGGCATAATAAAAATCAGAATTCCATATCTTTTTCGCCCGCTGAGGCTGAGTATATTACTACTGTGAGTTGTTGTGCTCAAATGATTTGGATGAAGCAAATGCTTCATGACTATGGTATAGACCAGGACTCACTTACTCTTTTTTGTGATAACACAAGTGCCATCAATATCTCCTAAAATCTAGTTCAACACCCTTGCACTAAACATATTGACATTTGTCACCATTTCATTTGAGAGTTAGTTGAGGAGGGCCGTGTTGTTTTTGAACATGTACACACTAAGCAACAAAGAGTTGACATTTTTACAAAATCCTTTGATCTTCTTAGGTTTGAGTTCCTTAGAAAGACCTCAGGAGTGTCTTGTTGCATGAGCGGATGTGAGCAATTGGCATTCTGTGTGTTTGGATGTTATAATCTCATTGTCATTGATACTTGTTATCTTTGCGCATAGATTTATTCGAACACCTCTCGTGCTGCATTCAACATTCATATGTATTTTTCCATGGCTCATTTTGAATGTACATTCTCATTGATTTGATGATTTCATTTTGTACACATCCTTGAGTTAAACTGTTGTAGGGGTTTCCGCATAAGTGATCAAATTTTTCTATGGACTACTAGCGTTGTGTTTGGTGCATTTTTAGAGGAGTTGACCTGTACCAGCACATCATGGGTGATGTTGAGTCTCTTAACCACCTACTATCATTTTGCATCTCCATGACTTTCCCTTCAATTCTTTGTAGTCAAGGCATGAGGAAAAGGCTACCTCAGAAGCATTAACTAGGCTATCCTTATTTTATCTATGTTTCTCTAGTTTGGTTTCTATACTCCTGAGCATGAAAGTCACCAATGAGTGCCCAAAAGAAAGAAAGCAAGAAAAATCAAAAATTTGATTCATTAATTGAGGGAGAACCTCCACATTTTGTTCAACAAATATCCCTTGATTCCTAGTGGTTTGATTTTCTCAGTTGTGTTTAGATTTTCTTGCCAGAGGTCCATCCATCCGATCACTACTAGGATTAACTCTAGTGATTGTGGACACTCAAGGATTGCGCACGCGCGCGTGCATACACACACAAACACACACACACACACAAACATACACACACACTGAATTCGTGAGCTATCATGTTCTTCTTCGAGATTTGCATTCATGTGCTGCCTATGTTTACTTATACATCTTTACTGTGCCTGTTACTGATATCAGGTTCATAATATCTATCTTGCAAGATTGAGGGTTTCATGATATGTGGAATATCTTATCTTAGTATCACATTGATGCATTATTACTAATATCTTTCAGTTTCAGGTGATACTCCATCTTATGAATGATTTCGGATACTCAGGAGTGCGTGTTTTCGGGCTAACAAGTTTTTCTTGACTCTGGATATTGCTCAAGCGGTAATCAATAACATTTGGTACTTTTGCAGAGGGTTGAAACTACTGAGAGCCTGGTTTGTGCGCTCAAGCGATGGAGTCTTGGCTCGAGCGATGGACTCCCATGTAAGAGGCTTTGCTCGAGCGACAATTTTGTAGCTCGAGCAGTCTATGCAGGTTTAAATAGTTCAAACCATCCTTAAAATTTAGTCTTCCCCCAAATCCCTTCGTGGTTCTTCTCTCTCCTTGAGCATACTATCTCCATTGTTGTGCTCGACCTATTATCCCTTGATTTGACTTGGTTTTGCCCCTCGTTGAGTGATCTTCATCACTATTTGGTAAGTCCCTTTCCTTTCTAGGCATTTTTTGTTCCTTTTTTTTTTTCTTTTCTCTCTTCATAGTTGGTGAGTGTTGATTGTCTATGGTTTCTCATGTCATTTGTTTGGTTAATGTTTTTTTTTGAGCAATTTTATACTAGTTTTCCATATTGTTTTGGTTTTTTTAGTTGTGTTGTGCAATTATTTCTAGGGTCTCAAGTTTTTTTAATTTTTTTTTTCTCAAGGTTTGAAGCTTTCTTTTGAATAATCTATGATAGTTGGTTAAGTTCATAATTGAGTAATTGAAACTCTCATATATATATATATATATATATATCATGCTGCATTCTAACTATTTTCTTGCTTACTAATAGAGGTTGTTCTTTATGGTTGAAATTGGGGTTGTTGGTTTATTGTGATTCGTATGGGAATTGTCTCTTGGTGGGCTGTCTGTGGGAGTTGTTGGTGGTCTTTCCTGTGTTGTCGGTGTTTAATTTTGGTCAAATCCTCCAAAAGGCAAAAGGTTACTGTTTCTCGACCCTCATATAACACTGAGAAATTCCAATCTAAAGAGAAATCCACTTTGTTTAGAGATTTCTACGAGTCTAGGCACTACAAGAATTAACACTTTTGGCAACAAAAAAATTAGTTGCTAAAAGTCAATTTTTGGTCGGCAAAAGTTATCCACGACCAATTTTTTTGGTCGCTACTTTGGTCGCCAATTGAGGGTCGGCAAAAGTAATTCGCGACCAAAATTGTGGTTGGTCGGCAAAAGTTGGATTTCGCGACTAAATTTTTGGTCGCTAAATATTTAATTACCGCGACTAATTTATTTTGTCGCCAAAACACTTTGGTCGCGAAAAGTGATATTTTCCCGACCAAAAAGTTTGGTCGCCAATTATCACATTCAACGACCAAAAATTTTGGTCGCTAATCGTGACATTCCGCGACCAAAAAATTTTGGTCGCCAATCGTGACATTCCGCGACCAAAAAGTTTGGTCGTCAATTGTGACATTCCACGACCAAAAAAGGTTTTGGTCGCCATTTGTTACTTTTCGCGACCAAAACTTTTGGTCGGCAAAAGTGAGTTTCCACGACCAAGAGCTGTTTTGGTCGGCAATAGATGTATTTTTTGCGAACCAAACTCTTGGTCGGCAATTGTCATTTTTTGCGAAAAAAATAATTTATTTGTCGCGACTAATAAATTGGTCGCCAAAGCAGGAAAACAATACACCTGTAATTCCTAATAATTCATTCAATCCATAATAAACCTATAATTTTAAAGCATCATTCAAATTAACTGCATCATTCAAATTCGACACAATACATAATTCATTAGCATTCGACACAATACAACTATTCTAAGTTTTCATTCACAAGTCACATCCATCTAGCATAACAAATTGAAACAATACATAATTCAGATTTACAGCATCAGGAAAATTGCTTAATCCACTAAGTTGCCTTGATAGCCAATCAAAAAGATCCTTGCGCCCTTCCGTGCCAAGCTTCGCATCCATCAAAGCAGTAGTGATGTAACACACCTAATAAAGAAACAGAATTGGAAAATTTATCAAAGAAGCATGATAGTGGCAGCAACCCTACCTACCAGATATGATATGAATGAATACATCTGACGAGTTTTCCTTAAAAATAATAATAGAAAACAAAATTCAAGGGATCATAATCAGGGAAAACTCCAAAAAAAAAAAAATCACATTCATTTGTACAATGGTCGGAAGTCACTCACTTTCCTATAACAAATTAGAAACTAATGGAAAAAAAAAAGATATATGGTAGCAGAAATCCTTCAATAGAGAACAAAAATTTCAAGAAACAAACAAACAAACAAGAAATGTAGACAGATTTATCAAAATGGTAAACTGATTTATACCAAGAAGAATCCTAGAATTCAGCCAAACTGATTTATTAAAATGGTAACATCATAAATTATTAAACCTGGTTCAGTGTAACCAGGGCTTACCATAATTTATGGTAACATCATAAATTATTAAACCTAGGTTTACCATTGCCAACGCCATTAGCATGCTTCCTTTCCTCGCCTGAATAACCTTACAAACATTGTACAGGCTGCACAAACGCAGAACACCATATAAAGTAAAATCAAGCTGATGATCACCCAGAAGTAGTTAAGAAGTCATGAGTGTGAGCTTTGGCATGAGCAAAAAAATGTCATAAAACTCAAGACCAAAATAATCCTGCTCATATGAAGCCTGTCATGTGTAATAGGATATGCTATTTAGAAAAGAAAAAATAAAAAGAAAAAATATATATATAGCGTGTAAGATATAATCTTTGATGTAATTATGTGCAACCAATTAGCTAACTATTTCAAGAACAACTGAGTAATATGGACATGTATTCAGCCCACATCCAACAAACACAAGAAGAATAGCATCCTTGATGGTAATGACGCCAAGGATGCTACAATGTGATTATAATTCATACCAACAATTTCAAATCAGCAACTCAAACCCTATTCTACAACGTCAATCTATGACTTTGGGAATGTACAGCCCATTCACATGTAACATGGAACAGTACTCTACTAAAGACTACACGGTGGCATCAAGAAAGTCAAAAGTTTTTTTTTTTTCTCAGGGCATCAAAGTAAATCGCTACAGATACAAACAAATAAAGTAAGTAATTTTTTTGGCATTAAGAATATGAAGAACTACTCACTTGAATAAGCTCGTTGGTATAATAGCAAAAACTATTATTGCAAACAACGTAACCTTGTTTGTTGGGATTTCTGCAGTCAAAAAATAGATGGATAAATGACAACATGAAAAAAATAAAATTAAATTAAAGCAACACTGTCGCATTATAACATTTTTAGTATGTTTCAGAAGAACGTAGGACATACCAGTATTACCAGAAAATGTTAATACCCGATACATTTTGGAACACACATTCCGAAACATGGTACCACTTTCATTCCAAATAAGTAAATTAATCGATCCAAAAATATTTTCCTAGTTATTTCCTTGAGCAAAATGAAATCAAATACGGTGAAAGAAAATCTAGAGAGGGGAGTTTTGGAAAGACAAAATGCAAGAGGCCATAATGCTCCTAGCTGGAAGCTTGTTTTTACATGATTAGTTTGCAAAATAATATAATATGTTCCATTAGATATCCACTTGTTAACAAAAAATTACTCCCATGTCTATAAGTGCCTCAACAAATTTTAATATCGTGATTTATAGGAGGAGCCTATCTTTAACGTATCACATTTTAGAGCATGTAACAAACTATGTCCCGGTTTCCGTTTCTTGTCCTGGAATGATTCACATTCCAAGTAACTTTGGGCAAAACATATTTTAAGAGTAGAGTACACACATACAAAGTCAAAGATGATACTTCCTTCTATATAATGCCCACCTAAAAATATATCACACAGAACTGCTAAGGTAAATTTTAGTTGTCTAGGTAAGAGCAATAAACACAGGATCAACAACATAGGCACAAAAGAATTTGCTACAAGTTATTTGTGTCATACAAATCTGTTTCTACATATACATAGGTCATACCATTTATCAACGGAACCCAGCTCAAAAATGGCAGAGACTTTCCAAAAGGTTGAGCCCACCAATCAGCACCTGAAAAAGAATGGAAGAATATTATTACAGTATAATACCGCCTAAAAAAAAAAATCAGTGAATATGAGTTACCAGCAGGTTGCCAGAGCTCACCAAAAGGTTGCCGCCAGATAACTGGTGATAGCCACGATGGCCGGTGGTGAGGTGGTGGGGTAGTGAGGAGAGTGAACACTTTAAAGACAAGTGACCTTTTTTCATTTCCAAAAATTTTGGAATCAATTCCATTGTTTTTAAACAAACAAAATCAATATACCAAACAGTTTCCTTTTTCCAGTTTCCAAAAAATGAAAACATTACCATACGAGGCTTAGGATTTATTATTGGTTAACATATCAATATCTATAATGAATGCCTGAAGTATGTAATAAGGGCCTTAAATATGGTAAAGGGCCTTAAATATGGTAAAGGCCATACCAAGTATAGCGGTAAAGAAATGGCACAATATATCATGCATCAGACCCTCCGTAGGCCCATTGATAACGGGCATAATAAGGGTATTGGTGAAAAAACTACACAATGAAAGAGATATTGATAAAGTTGCTAACCAAACTCCAAATTATTAGTATAATCCGAAAAACCAATTGCAAAACAGAAATATAACTTCACATTGAAAACATGTAGAGATTATGATTTAAATAAATTAATAAATCTTATAAAAAAAACTGCATCAAAAAGCATCAGTGCCACAAAGCAAATTTTTAACCATTGAATATTAAAACATTTTAAATGGCTCCCATTCAAGGAATTCAAATCTAAATGTTGTGCCAAATCAAGTATAGCCCCCTTCATGGCCTTAATCATGTTGCAAAGCAAGTTAATTATATAAAGTCCATCTCTCTATGAAATTCCTTTAGAAATGGAAATGGCATAGCAAACAACTTTATTGGCCACAATGAAAGTGGAAATATTATGATAACTGAAGCATCCACCATCCAAAAACAAAAGAAAAGACAAAAAAAGAAGAGGTGTGCAGAATGAACAATCAAGTGTTCGTAACAAGGCAGAATGTAATAAACCAGTATTAGTTGGACTGCTTACTGCTCCCCATGTTGGCAAATAAAACAGAACAACTGTTATCACCGGAACCAGAAAGTAGTCCTCCAAACATAATAATACTCCCAAAGGCCAAGGACGCAAACTGATAAACATCATCAACAAAATATGAAAAAGATACACTTGCTATGGCTAACCAAGACAATAACAGAAGTACATACCGCACAGGCAAGTGCATCACATCCTTGCAGTAGTGTTTTATAACAAGAAAAAATTCAATCAATATTCTACATTAATATATAAAAGAAAAAGCTCCCCCAGTGGACTAGAGGAACTCGTCCGTCTTGCTTGCTTCCCATCAACAGCATCAAAAGTCCGGCAGTGGTTTGAAGGTCAAAACAGAAATTTCTGAAAGGGAGTAAACTCCCATCCAAAGACCAACTAATGGAAAGAAAATCCAACCAACAGTCACAGAAAAAGAAGTAAATTTAAAATTTAAAATTTAAAATCTAATCATATCAAATTTAAAATTTTAAAATCTATTTAGAAATCAGAATCTGAAATAGCGCGAAGCAGGTCAGGGCTAATAAAATAGATGAAGAAGAGCAAGGGCCCGATTGGCATTTAGCAGAAACTTTAAATATTCCCATAGTCCGTGACCAACGCACAATATTTTACCTTAAGGGTAGAAGCACGAGGGTGCCAAAAATATCCCATAGTCCCATGGAAATTACCTATCCCCTCAAAGGAAAATGGATTACCTTAAATTGAACAACCCAACTCAACAAACCCATAAATTTTCCAAGTACATTCACCAAACACTAAGCAAACTATTCAAGCTTCATGTGCGTGAATGTGGATTCGGTCTATATCCAATTTAAACCCTCCTAAGCTCCCAGCACCCTCGATTATTGAGAAAACCAACACTCGGGACACAAGTAGAATTCAAAATTATTTTGCAAAATATTTAAAGAATAAGTGCCTGTCATTTCAGGTTAGAACTTTTCTCCCTAATTTTTCCCCTTAGGTTTGCTATCTATACGAAACAGATTAAGAACAAACACAATAACTTCTATGCACATGAAATGAAGAATATACCTTATAAAAAGCTGTCAAAATTTTACCATATGTACCAAAGCGAGGCGCAGCACCTAAAATCCTTCCCAACATTAACCACCTGCACAAAAACCACTGTAAACCTAACAATGGTTCATTGAAGAGAATATTCTTTAACTAGGAGTAATAAACCAGAATCATAAATAACTTAAGCTCACATGTAGCTGTTAACCTTATCTACATGACTCATTGTCACTAATGGAAGCTCAAGCAAGAACAATAAGTTAATCGAATTACCGTGCATGTCCTGATAAAGTTTTAACTCTATCAAAAACCTGAGCTGTAGTCAGCTGTTTATTAGAAACTGACCTACCTGTTTTTTTCTCCACCACAACAAATAAGCATCAATATTAGAAAACAGATTTTATGCATATGCTAACAAACAGTTCCAAATATCAAAACCCAACATGCATAATAGCACACAACAAGAGCATACAAATGCAAGACAGAGGTGGTTTCAAAACTTCGAACTTGTATAAGGACCTTTGATAGTATTCAAAGAGGGTAAGTGAGGGCAGTGCCCAATGTGACTGAACCTGCAAGCAGCAACTGTATGTGTAGAAAACATCTGGTTCTTCATCAGTTTCTTCCATCTGAAAGATTTGCACAATGTCAAACAACTAGGCAGTCCCACAACTTGAAACTGAAGTTCTGAAGAGTCTTTATATCAAGATTCAAACAGTTTTTTTGGAGATTCCAATTTCTTTATCTATTTCATATGGTTTCAGAAAGTACCCTCAAACCTCAAATGCATACATTGAGGCACTCACAATATGTAAAGACAGAAAAAAAAATATATTAATCATAATTCTCAATGTGTGTGCATCCACATCCTTCCAACTACATATGCTTAAAATTTAGCATCTATATGATTGCAATTACATGGCAAATATGAAGAGATACCGGGTCTGACCAGATTTTATAAAGACGGAATATAGTGAAATTACAGTTGTGACAAGTGAACCACAACGAAATAGATTTTGGAGCTTAAATTCTATAGTTGGATTTGGTGTAGTTTTCAACAGTTGGTAAATCGCTAAAAACAAAGAGAATCAAAACTACCAATATGTCAAAATGATCTGGCAACATCATGAAAAGCCGCGAAACAGATTATACCCTGTGATATATCTCTAGTTTCAATATAGTCATGTAGCTTCAATTTTACAATTTCATCCATTAATTTATTACATTGGGTAATTTAGTCCAATTTATAACACTAATATTAGAAATTGGATAGATATCAAACAAAAAAATGGCATATTCAAAAGGATGGATCATTTCAAATTGGACATAATAAATCCAGTTCACTTTGAAAGGGTGAATGAAACTATTTTACTTCTTTGTTTCAGTCTAAAATTCAAGGAATTGTTATTAATTGCATTTTTTAACTATAATTTCCTTTGAAGGCTCAAATTTTTCATCAGAGGGTAGAAGCACGAGGGTGCCCAAAAATGTTAGGAAAGATGATGTATCTTAGTAACAAGGATTAAAAACTTTGGTTTGAGACTAACATACCAAGCACAAGTTTTAAAAATATTATATATATATATATATATCTCAAACATCAATATACTCGTATACGCACTTAAAAGCTTGTGTTTGGTATGTAAAGCAATCTACTAATTCATATACTCGTCATATACTTGTATAGGGGACAATCAGACCAAATAATCATTTCTATTAATAATCTCCTCATGCAAAGCAATCCTACATAAGCCTATTCTTCAGTTAAAAGCACCATAAGGCTTAGATCAAAAAACTATATGTAGATTGTTCCAAATGCATTAACTACTTTTCAATTTAGATACAAAAATTTTATGTCTATACAAAACCTATGAGAGGGAGTTCAATAACCTGTTCAATTGATAGCAAATAAATGTGCATAAGCCCTGCAAAAAGTTGTCTCAAATTTAGTAAGTCAAGCTTGTTCAATATACAAATTGCCAACAATCCTGAGAGAACAAATGAAAGATACAGTTACCTTTAGCCCTTGGCATAGTCTAAGATTATGTAAAATTAACTTCATTCAATCTTAGTATTATGATTTTTCAGATGTATAATTCGCATCAGAGACAAAAGACATTGAATAAAGTTTTCATAAAATTGCAGTCAGAGCACTAGGAGTTAGTAATCAGAGAAAGAACATAGTACAATAGTGGCAATTTTTTAGTGCCCCACAAGCATTGGCAGCACATTCTCTGATTGATTTGAAGATGGTGATGAATTAACTTGCACAAAATAAACAATAAGCAATAGAACTGGCATTTCAATGAAATTGCATTCCAAACCCAATCACCCCTAAATAAATTTTATAAAAGGAAGGCCCAGAGGGAAAACACGCAAGTTCAAACTATCCACATGTTTGCGGGAATTT
>NW_021027913.1:0-66063 GCF_004153795.1 Camellia sinensis
GGTTGTAACAGCAAGCTGGACAATGATGACTGTTGACATGGATTCCATGTAAGGGTGGGAATCGTGTCATGCCATCCCAGAATTCGTTTGTTAGAATCTCCTCCAACCCTAACTCTAGGTTATTTCTTTGTGTTATTGTGTCATGTTATTTTGGGTTCGTGCCAATCATGCCATATTACGTGTCATGTCAAAAACATTTCACCCTTATTAATAATGCCAAGTGTAGGAAACATTTAAATGTTTTCCCCACAAGTAAATTTCATTTGAAATTAAAATCTACACTTGTTGAAATTATTTCATAAACTTCTACTCCATTCACCAAATTTTAGAAACCAAACTCTATTTTTCATTTTCTAATTTTGTTTATTAACCTTGACTCCAAATTACTAAATGAAAAAATCATTTTATTTCAATAGGGAAATAAAAAAGACTCTATTTGACATCAAATCGGTATTTTACATTTTTTTTTTTTTATTCAACTGGATAGGGTTACATAGGGATTTAAACATGTTATGGCACCCGTTAGTGAAAATAAATTGAAATGTGTAACTAGTCTTTCATTAAACGGGTAGTCCATGTAGACCATGTTCAAACTTTGTGTTATGCGGGTTCAGCACTAACCAAACCTGTCTGTTTCTGTGTTATCATGTTGTGCCATAATCGGGTTCTTGTTTAAAAATGGCCAATCTGAATGCACTAACTTCGGTCTATGTCATGTTTGGAAATTCTTGCCCATCTATTGGATTTTACATGAAGGTTGAAAGAAGTGGATTGGATTAGTAAAAAGAGATTTATAGCCTAAACTTTGTGTTAGTGACATGGTTTTACTATTTTGGGATGATGACAAGGCATGTTTGATATCTTTAGCTCCCAAATATATAACCATTATGTGATTTGATTTTGTTAAAGGAAATTATGTTGAACTATTAATGGAATGGGTCTTAAACTAATAGGAATGGTCTTGGTGGGTTCTTTACTCGTAATTGTATCAGCTCTTGTACTTGGGGATCTTGCTTGTACATGTAGTCTTCATATTTTCCCATTCTTCTTTGATGTTCTTTTATCATCTAGCTGATGTAAATGCCAACTGTTAGTTACTCAAGAAAAACTTCGAAGTCTATGCTTTCATTAAAAGACTATTTTAATTACATTGTTTGATCTTCACATACAGTGTCATATAGAACCAATTTTGTATGCTCATAGTTTGATTTTGTTTTATCATTAATTCATGACCAAAAATCATATAGGTTGTTTGCAGAAAAGAATATATGCACAGAAATTCCGTGCTGCAGTTTTGTAAGCGTTGTTTTATCCTCAACTTTGTAGGACTTTTTTTTGTGTTTGTACAAAATAATTGAACCTTGCTTTGATAAGTGATAAAATAAGGCACACCTTCCTGTTTTTTTTTCCTCTCCCCTTCAGTTTTGCTCCTACCTTGATGCTGGAAGGAGTATCAGTCAAAGGTGCTGACCCCAAATCTCGAGAAACTGTTTGAGAGGATTCACTTTTTCTATTGGAACCAATACAAACAAGGTCAGTCACTTGAGAAATTTTGAGCTTTAGTCTCACCCATGACTCTAATTTTTTTTCGTTTTCCTTCAAGTATTACAGAACATTTTAATTTTCAATTGAAACATTGTACCATAAGCCGTGTGTTTTACTTTCTCAATGTCGTTAAAAGCTTTGGTTGCCTTCAAACTGTACTATGATTAATAGTGGAGAATTCTCAGTTTTCTTTGGTTCTTAATGGCTTTTGTAATCTTGCAGTACATTTAAGAATAAGCTATGGTCATTATTGGAAATGGTTGGCGCCAAGGTTGTTTCTATTGAAGGATATTGTTCAAATAACCAAAGTATTGTGATTCTTTCAGTTTTTACTCTGTCCTTATTCTTTCTTTCTTTTTTGTTTTATTTTGGGTTGGGGTATGTGTGTTGGAACGGGTGGGCAGGAGGGTTTTATATTCTAGATAATTGTACACATATGTACTAGGTTTTTATTTTATAGTTATTATCAACAATTACTTGTTTTCTATCTCCTTTTTGTGTTTTTTCAAATGATAAAGATCTTAGTTGCACAAAGTGGGGTAGGGTAGGGGCAGGAGCAGGAGTGGGGGCGGTGACACGTGGAGTATACAAAGTTTAGAAGATGACTCGGTCAATCAAGTGATGGTGCATGCAGAACCTACAATGGGAAAAGCTAGAGGAAACCAAACTATAAAAAGATTCAATATGATCAGTTAAGACATATGATGGGATACAAATACGTCACATTTAAACAATGTTATTTAAAACCTATACAAGTCAAATAACATGTGGAGTCTACAAAAATTTAGAGGACGATGCATTCAATCAAGTGTTGACCAAGGTTTCGAAAAGCATTTGCGGTCACCGTAATGGTTGTGGTGGCACGATTGCAGTTATGGGATGTAAAGGCCATAGCGTAATGGTTACGATGAACCGTGAATTTTTTAATTTTTTCTCACAATTTGAAAAGAACTTATTAATATGCAATTTTTTTTTTTTCCAAATCACATTTATTGGGGTTTAAAATAGATTTTGATCAATTTTTTGTTAGTTTTTAAGTAGGATCTAATATGTTTCATATTTTTAAATCACTATAAAATGAGCTTTTTACATTTTATTTCAATAGCTAATGACTTAAAATAATTGATTTTAAATGTCTACAAATTATTTTTTACTAATACCTGAACTAACTAAATAAAAAATATTTACAATTATTAAATGAAATGATTATAAAAATAAAAATTGTGCCATACAAAAAATATTTTTGAGCTATTGATTTTTTTTTATTTATTTTAGTAGACATTTTTTAGACAACACTTTATAACTAACTAAATAAAATTATTTACAATTAAGTATTAAATGAAATGATTATAAAAATGAAAATTAAATTGTGCCATAAACAAAAATTATTTTTGAGCTACTAATTTTATTTATTTTTTTAAAGGACATTTTTTAGGCAACACATTATAGAAACAAAATAAAAAATATTTACAATTAATGTTAAATGAAATAATTATTAAAATCAATACAACCATATTTATATATATTTTTATTTTACATGCTAATGCCATGAAATGAAAAAATTTTTAAAAAAATTATAAAGAAAAAAAAATTCATACAGATTTTTTTTTTTTTGGCTTGGATCACTTGAGTATTCATTCCTTTTTTTTTTTGTGAAGTTGTGGTTTATTTTTTTGGAAAGGAAGTTATTCAGAATATTGTAAAAGTGTGTAACGGGCCGTTACAGTACCACTACGGTTGTTACGTAACACCGAAACAGCCGTTACACATGCGAATTTTCGTCACACCGCAAAAGCTAGTGTAATGGGTAGCTCCTGCCACTGCAACCGTTACATAACACTGCTTTTTGAAACCTTGCCGAAGAGGGACTAGAGACTAGAATTGATAAAATTTGAAAGCTATAAGATTGGGAGTATAGAAATATTTAGAACCCAAAGAATCATGAAGAGCAACAACACTTAACACTCAACGCACAGTGCGATGGTGAGTTATAGGTAAATGGTTCCAAACCCATTCATTGTATTTTTCTTAGACTCTGTATTTTTAGGGACTTTAAATCCCCAAAATTTTAATAAAATAATTCTTTTGTTTGAATTCTCTTGTCATTTTTTTTGTACTTCATTAATTGGAGATTTCACTCTGTGCTAGAGAGTTTTTAACGATTTGGAATCCAGATCAGAAATTGGAATCTACGATTAAATAATCAAACATTGTTTAGTCCAAAAGCTCAGTACTGGGTGTTTGTGACTTAAACTTTGAAATGTGTTGAAATTTTCACATTTTCAAATGTGTTCAAATTTCTGGCATGTCCAGTGGGACCTGTTTCTCCTCCCATCTTTTGAAGAAAAAAATGAAAATAGAACTTTCATTTTAGTTCTTTGATGTGTTTTCTTGTTATAGGAATGCAGAAGTGGTTGTTAAGAGGCAAACTTACACTTGGGTGATTTCAGCTACAGCTAGGGTCATGGTTTGCATCCTGGTCTGCCTCCATAGTCCAGACAAGGAAATTATTAGTTCGGACTGTAGTCGTTATTGCTGAATATTCCTTGGAAGCCTTTATATTATCCTTAGCGATCTTTTTAAGGTTTTCAGCTTTCTGGAAAAGAGTTATCTTCTCTGTGGCACGAACTATCCTTGGGACAGCTGAGAGCCTTGGCTCTAGAGCCCCTTGGGTAACAAGCACAGGGAAAAACACAAGTGTAGGTTGGCCTCTTAACAACCACTTCAACATTCCTATAACAGGGAAACACGCACGATAACTTATATGATTTTTTTTTCTTCAAAAGATGGGAAGAGAAATAGGTTTCACTGGTTGTTCCAGAAATTTGTAGACAAAAATTTGGAAACGTGAAAGTTTCAATTCATTTTGAAATTCATGTCACAAACATCCACTGTTTAGTTATTGGACTTAAAAACTAAACATCGTCGCTCTAGGTAGAAGAGACCTCATAAAGCTCAAGGTTGCCTCAGATCTCCAAGAACCAAATTACTGTCAAAGCAAGAAAACAGGCCCAATAACTAGGAATTGGAAACCCTCAATCTAGTCATAAAAGGTCTAGACAGGAGAGAAGACCAGAAATAACCCAAAAAGAATGAAACCGTATTTCAGGGGTAAGCACCCAAACCCAATCAACCCCGAAGGATATTTAGTAAAGAACAGGGGAGGGGGCGCATGAAAGGATGCAATCTCCCAGTATAAAACCAAGCCACCTTATAGAAGCCCAAAAATACTGAAAAGATGTTTCTCCTGGATTTATGGTGTGCATCTAAAGAAGTCAATTTCCATGCACAAGATATCCTATTGGTGATTCTACCACTTTGGAACAATCTCTTTGTTTGCCAGCTGTTCACTTGTTTCAATTTGAGTTACTCATGATATGATGGTCAAACAAGGTCTGGAAAAAGAAACTATATGAATGTGATGTTTCAATTTATTGTAAATGGAATAACTATAGATATGCTCAGCAACAGGTGATTGATGCTTGTCATCAAGTGGTTATACTTTGAAATCTTTAAGGAGAGAATTCAAGGCCAAAAGATGGCTATTTGGGAGGGACCAATTTGAATAATTTGAGCGGATATTGTAAATACCAAGTCATCTGATTCTTTTAACCCAATTAATAAAAGATAAGTAAAACATTGGTGGTAGCTGCTATGTCAGCCCCAACCTGCTTTTCTGGCCTCATCTGCACTGGTTATTCTGCTGTTTGCATTATAACAAAAGTTCATTTGACTGGTTTTCCCTTCTTAAATGTCAAACAATTTCATTACTTTAGCACAAGGGTATGCAATCTTAGCTAAAATCATTGGTGGAAATCATATTTTGGGGCAATAAATACATATGTAATTCTTGTTTGGATTTTCTTTATGAAATACTTTTCTGAATAATTGCATGTAGGGGTTGGAAGATGAAGAAGATAAGAGGGTGGTGCTTGTAATCCCTCCTGGATTGGCAGACAAGTTTGTGTCCTCCCGTAACCTTAGTTCTCTATCTAGAGTAAAGGAGAAGGATTTGATTTGTGCTGCTTTTTCTGCACACTTGGATCCTTCTGTCATGGTAGCAGCACCTGGTAAGAGTCTAATTTTTTTTTGGTGATAAGTACCCTTTGATTTGTGAACTAATAATTCTATATTGAAACTTAGCTGTATGCATACATGCAAGTCTAATTTAAATTTCAACTTCCACTATAAACTTAAAAGCACCCCATAATTCCAAGACCTAAAAAGAAAACCCAATAATTTTACCAAGAATATGGACATACTTCTAAATTCTTAATACTTGGGGGAATATAACTATTGTATAAGAGAATCTTGAGAAATGCAACAGCTTCCTAGCTTCTAAGGATAATGTATTAGGACCCACTTATCAGGCATACACAACCATTTTCTAGCATGTCACATACTTGAGCAGAATATGAATAATTTTAAATTTTCTATGCCTTCTGGAAACTGGCAGATAAATCTACAATCTTTTTGGGGGTAACTATTTTTTGACGTTGGCAATTTATTTCAGCAGAAGCGTTTACATTTTCCTCATGTATCCGCTTTCTAGCAAGGGAAAACTCAAGCTTCTTATATACGTTGATCTACGTCCATGCTTTCTAGTTGTACTTTGTGTTCTCTATATAATTAATTTTTCATGTGTTCTTTGATTTTAAATTTTGAAATGTGTTTGTATTTGTGTATAATGGGTAATTTTGGAAATCTAAAAGATTTCAATATCCAGAGTAGAAAGTGGACAAATATTTTGGTACAGATCAAAATGGAAAGGTGGACAAAAAAAATGGGACGGATGGAGTATATAATTTTATATATTTATTATATGTCATATACAAAGAGAAATAATTATTATATGTTAAAGATAATAATTTTTAAAGTCTAAAGGAGGAGAATAGATATAAATTACATTGTTTTGTTTTATCATTTGTTTACATATTGTTTTATTAAAATTTGTAATGTGTTTCATGTGTATTTGTATGTTATGAAGTGTCTGACGAGTGTCATGTAATGTCAGTGTCCGATATGGTGTCGGACACTGTAGTTTTAGAGAAGAGAAAGAGTTAGAGGTATGAGTCCTATCTCATCCTTTTTTATATTACATCATTAGCAAAATTACAGGAGCCCTCGTAAGGCATAAATAAAGATACTAAATATAAATAAGGATGAAATAGGAAACATTCATAACACATTCTAACACTCCCCCTCAAGCTGGTGCGAAGATATCTTGCATGCCTAGCTTGTTGAAAATGTCACGAAATGGTTTGTTCCCTAATCCTTTGGTGAGAACATCAGCCAGTTGGTTCCCAGACCTCATGAATGGCGTACATATAGTGCCACTAGTGAGCTTTTCTTTGATAAAATGCCTGTCAATCTCCACATGTTTGGTCCTGTCATGTTGAACCGGATTATGAGATATGTTGATTGCGGCCTTGTTGTCACAGTATAATCTCATGGAATCGGTCTGATGTATCCCCAAGTTTCCCAACAATAGTCTAATCCATAGTAATTCACGTACACCCTGAGCCATAACCCTGAATTCTGCCTCAGCACTAGATCTAGTAACCACATTCTATTTCTTACTGCATCACGTGACTAGGTTGCCTCCAACAAGTGCACAATATCCCGAAGTTGATCATCTGTTAATGACGGATCCAGCCCAATCCGCATCAGTGAATGCTTCCACGCTGAGATGTCCATGTTTTGAGAAATTGAGACCCTTTCCAAGAAAGGCCTTCAAATATCTCAGGATTCTCATAACTGCCTCTAAGTGGGAATTTCTAGGAGCATGCATGAACTGGCTAACCATACTCATTGCAATGGCAATGTCTAGATGTGAGTGAGATAAATATATGAGCTTACCCACTAGCCGTTGGTATCTTCCCTTGTCCACTAGATCTCCCTCTTGATCCTCACTTAGTTTCTGGCCCGAGTCTAGAGGTGTGTCACACGGTCTACCTCTAAGCATGCTAGTTTCTTTTAGAAAGTCAAGTACATACTTCCGTTGGCATATGAAGATGCCATTCTTGGACCGAGCTACTTCAATGTCCAAAAAATACTTCAAATTGCCTATGTCTTTGATTTCAAACTCTGTGGCTAAGTATTCCTTCAAACGAGGAATCTCCTCAACATCATCTCCTGTCAGAACAATATCATCAACGTAAACAATAAGAGTTGTGGTCTTACTATGGGAGGAGTGTTTCACAAACAAAGTGTGGTCAGCTTGACTTTGCTTGAACCCATATTTCAGCAAAGCTTGAGCAAACCTTTCAAATCAAGCCATAGGAGACTGTTTTAGCCCATAAAGCAACTTTCGGAGCCTGCATACTTTACCTTTGGACTTAGCATCTGCAAAATCAGGGGAAATATCCATATAGACCTCATCTGCGAGGTCTCCATGAAGGAAGGCATTCTTTACATTAAACTAATGAAGTGTCCAATCCAAATTTGTAGCAAGAGAGAGTAAGATTCTCACGGAGTTCATCTTAGTAACCGGTGCAAATGTCTCTTGGTAATCTACCCCATAAGTCTGAGGAAAGTCCTTAGCAACCAGTCTTGCTTTGCACCGCTCTATGGAACCATCTGCTTTGTGTTTTACCGTATACACCCACTCACACCCAACTAGATTTTTGCCTCTAAGTAACTCCACTAACTCCCAAGTGCCACTTTTGCTGAGAACTCTCATTTCTTTTATCATGGCATGTTTCCATTCAGGAATAGAGAGAGCATCCTGAAAATTGGTAGATAGACTCACAGAAGACACTTTAGACAGAAATGGTTTATATGAGGAAACAAATTGGAATAAGATACATGATTAGTAATAGGATGCGGAGTACATGTCCTAACCCCCTTCCTATTAGCAATGGGAATATCAAGATCTGAAAACTCAGGAATACTAGAATTAGAATTACTTGGACTCTCAAGAGAATGGAGTGACTTCGGATACTCATCCGAAGAAGAAGTTGGCAATAGAGAAGAGAAAGTAGGCTCTTGCATCCAGGGGACTTGCTATCTGTCCTTGTCCCTGATATAAACTTTGCTTGCTTCCTTTTATTCAACAACTGCTGACTCATCATCTTTTCTTACCGGAAGTGGAACATGAATCTCTTCACACCAAGGTTCCCCCTGAAGGGATGATTGGGATATAGAGGAGGTCGAAAAGTAAGGCTGAAACTTAAAGAAAGTGACATCCATGGAGACAAACAATTTGTGAGTGGGAGGATGATAACATTTATAACCTTTTTTGTGGCAGAATAACCCAAAAAAACACACTTAAGAGACCTAGGATCTAATTTATCACGAGTGGGTGAATGATTATAGATAAAGCAAACACATCCAAAGTTCTTAGGGGAAATAGAGAAACCGGAAGAGGTAGACCCGAACAAAACTTGAAGAGGTTTGTTTTTGAAGGATTTAGTTAGGAAGGCGATTAATCAAATAAGCAGCTGTAAGAACCGTTTCCCCCAATAGGATCGAGAAACCCGCATCTCAAAAGATAGACAACGGGCGATATTAAGGAGATGGCGATTTTTGTATTCAGCAACACCATTTTGTTGCGAAGTATTAGTGCAGGAAGTCTGGTGAATAATGCCATGAGTGGTAAAGTAAATGGCAAAATCAGAGTCAATATATTCCCCCCCCCCAATTATTAGAATGGAGAATTTGGACAACCGCCCCAAATTGAGTGCAAACCATTTTATAGAAGTGTTAAAACACAGAAAATACCTCACTTTTACCTTTCATCAAATATACCCAAGTGGCCCGGGAACAATCATCTATGAAGGTAACAAACCATTTGTGACCAGCGACAGACACAAAACGGGATGGACCCCATACATCAAAATGAATCAAAGAAAATGGAACTGAACTTTTATTACTAGAAGGAGCAAAAGAGGCTCTGTGTTGTTTTCTAAGTTGACAAGACTCACATTGAAAATCTGACACATTATTTTTTTCAAAAACAGAAGGAAATAAATGCTTAAGTAATAAAAAGAGGGATGTCCTAAGTGACGGTGCCACAACCAAATATCGTCTTTGGTGGATGGTAACTGAATATATGAATGAGCCAGCTGGTCTGTCTGATCCAGAATGTAAAGACCATGCTCCTTTCACTGCCAATCTTCTTCCTCATGATAAGGTCCTGAAAAAGACAGTAATCAGGAAAAAAAACATCACGCTACAATTTAAGTCACGGGTAATAAGACTCAAAGATAAAAGATTAACACCAAAATTTGGAACATGGAGGACAAAAGAAGGGAAGAGGTAGCATAAATTAAACCTTTTCCGGACACAGACGACATAATACCATTAGCAATATGCACTTTTTTCTGACCTGAGGGGGGATTATACTCTAAAAATACATTAGAGGACCAGACATATGGTCGGAAGCGCCAGAATCAATAATTCATGGTACAGTTGTATGAGAGAGATGCATATAGGGAGGAAGCCAAATTACCTGAATTGGCAAAGGAAGAAAAGGGTGCACCTGTAGCAGAAGTGGAGGCTCGACGGTCTAGTAAGTGGCGAAGAGCAATCTCAAAATACGAGGCAGATAACCCTGAAACATCAGCCGCAGGGGAGACAACTAGAGAAGAGGATGGTGGCTCAATAGTGTCTGAAAGATGTGCCTGGGCATTGGCCCGTCGGCCTCTAGACTAACCAAAACGACCCCCGCGAGTACCAGGATGGTTTCCTCGGCCACTAGAGGGAGTTCCATGCAGCTTCCAACAAGTCTCTCGTGTGTGGTGAGGTCTATGACAGTAGTCATAGTAAAGATTCTCCTTCTCAGAGAAAGGACGAGAACCATGAGTCACACGGTCGCAATCGCGAAGGGGAGTAGAAACCAAGGCCGAGCGATCAGTAGTAATAGAAGGACGCATCGCAGAGCGGCGACTCTTCTCATTTTGCACAAAAGGCTTCTTGGAGAGAAGGAAGCACATCCATGCCAAGGAATCGGCTCCAAACTGGATCATACTCCACATTAAGGCTTTCCAAGAACTTGAAGACCCTCTTTTGCGCCACAAACGTCCGGTAACCAGTAGAATCTATGGGACAATCAGACTTGTAATCCTGAAGGTGATCAAGTTGCTTCCACCCATTGCTAAGGAAGGTAAAATACTGGAGAATAATCATCTCACCTTGTACTGACCTTTAAATGGAGCGACGTAACTCGAAAGCCTATGAAAACTTCCCTTTTCCAAGAGTAAGTGGTAGTCACGGCTTTCCAAATATCTTGTGCAGTGTCCATAGAGAGATAGCTCTCTCCAATCTCTGGGACCATAGAATGTATCAACCAACCCATAATGAGGGAGTTGGCGATCTCCCACTGATCATAACTCGGGTCTGTGGTGATGGGTGCTTGTATTCTGCCATTAACATACCCCATCTTCCCTCTGCTCTTCAAGAGAATAGTTAGACTCTGCGACCACGTTAGATAGTTCTGACCATTGAATATAGAAATGATGATTTTAAGCCCAGAATTAAGATTATCAGTCATAGTAGAAGGTATAAGGGAACTCTCGCTCTTAGGCGACTGAGAAGTTGTGGACCCATCAGTGGAATCTACCATGAATATTCTACTAAGTAACTCTCAAACTCAGGACTAATCACAAACTCAAAAGATGGTGGAGGAACAAGTACGATAGTAACTAGAAAATCATAAAATTAAGAATACATAAAAGTAAGAATCCAGTTTTATTTTTATTTTTATTTTTTTACTTCATATGTATATATATATATATATATATTTATAAAATAGAACTAACGAACCATTATAAGAAACGAGAGAGAGAGTACAACACTGTAAGAGAGAGCTTCGACACTGGAAGAGAGAGTCGATGGCAGCCTAGGAGATGCCAACAAAAACCACGGAAGCCAGAGGGGCTGTCGACAGGCCCTAGGGTGCTAGAGAAGCTGCCAACAGACCCTCTAGTGGATTGACGATGGCCTGGTTGAAGCCCTAGAGTGCCGACAGACTCCCTAAGAGACTGACGATGGCCTGGATGGACTGTGGGATGACAGACGATGGCCTGGGTAAGAAGAGGCTACTGTGGTCGACTGCACTCCTGGGGAAGATAAAGCTGCCGACAGACAGGAAAAAGGTATGGGCTAGGGTTTAGGCTTTGATACCATATAGTTTTAGAGAAAAGAAAGAGTTAGAGATATGAGCCCTATCTCATCCCCTTTTATATTAGATCATTAGCAAAATTACAGGAGCCCTCCAAGGCATAAATAAAGATACTAAATATAAGGATGAAATAGGAAACATTCATAATACATTCTAACTGACACGGCACATTACCTTCTTACAAATGTCCATACTTCTTAGATTGAGAGTGATAAATGAATCTAATATGTAATTTCTTTTTTTAAAGGGGGACTAAACCCAGATGGGTTATGCTTTCAATGGTAACAGTTTAGATTACCAAATTTTAAAATTTATGATGTCAGAATTTAATAGAATTCCATACTTGATGTCTTCATATTGAAGGACCCTCCTACCTTTCTGTTTTTCTCTATTATAGAATTGACTTATTTGTTGCTTAAACAAGTAGAAGACAATCTCTGTACTTAATCTATTTATTAAATCTTTTTAGTGTGCATATGTTTGAATCTCCTAATGTAAAAGGCTGAGAATTAATTTTCACAATTATTTACTATTTGATAATCGAGGATTTTTATCGCAATTTGTAACTTTTGCTGGAATATGGTGTAAGTTGCTGAAATTAGTAAGATTTATTCTTCTTGATCATGTCATGAAGATCTTTTCATTGAGAAGCAAAGGAATATTTACTTTCTCCAATATATCCCCGTGTTTTGTTTTACCTAAATAAATGTCCTTTTGCAGTTGTTGTCTCATCTTCGTGTTCCACGGATGAGACAGTGGTAGCAGATTCTGATGTAGAAGCAGAAACAGCCATATCAGTTGACATGTCTGCTGCTGTCAATGCAACAGAATCCACTATACAGGAGACTAAAGAGAAATTCTCTACAAATCATTTCAATACAACAGAATCCACTATACAGGAGACAAAAGAGAAATTCTCTACAGATCATGCTGCTACCAGATTGGAGAGTGACATTACTTGCCCCAGTGACAGAGATAATACTATAACAGCAAGAAGAGACCAGGTTGATGAGCCTGAAAGTGGAAATCCAGATATAATATATAGCCAAAATTTAATTGTTAGAGATACTAACTTACCAGCTTCAGTCTATTATTCACCAGACAATGGACTTCCAAATTTTAAATGCTTCAGAAAGGTAAATGACCTCCAATTGTATCCCCATTATGCAATAATGATTCAAGTTGCATGCTTTCTTCTTTTCTCCATTTTTCTTTTGTTTGGTTTGGTGGTTTTGAGAGGAAATCCTGTGTCAACTTATATTCATTTCTTTTAGTTTGAGGCTAGCCTAACAATTTTGTAGATCATAGGTTGAAATCCCGCAGAGGAAATCCCAGATAAACTTTTAGTGGAAGGCTTTGGTCATTTCATTCATTTGCTGATTTACGATTGATTTTGTTGATGTTTTGTTGTAAGACAATGCTTTGAGTATTGTACCTAGCTCTTTTTACTTAGTAGATTTACTATTCCCAATTATCATCAGTTATAATCTGCTGTTAATCATTTTTCATTATTTCTTTTTTTACTTTGTCTTTTATATTTTGCTTATATAATGTTTTTTATTTTTTTTATTGGTTAAACATGGATGGATTTGTAGTCAAGGACTCCATCGGGAAATAGCTTCGACAATCTTATTCCATTTTCAAAATACCCATATAAGTATGATCCCTAGCTTAGTTCTTGTTTTGATTTTTAATTAGTCTTTGGAAAACCGTGAATTGTATTACAAATTCGTTTGTGTTGTACCTTTGTTGATGGCAGAGATTCTGACTATGGAAGTGAGGAAGTAGTCGAGTCTGTCAAAGAAGAAAAAAAGAGAAAACAAATGGAGGCTATTTCAGAGGACTTATTCAACAATGTGAAGGTGAGTGGTGTAACTTATATTAATTAAAACTTAATGGGCATTACCCTTAGAATTTGATTCCTCCATTCCTTTTTTGTTTGTTTGTTTGTGTGTTTATCTATGATATAGGGGCGGGGGCGTGAAGTTGCAGGTTCCCGCCGTGGACTTTTTGCCCGTAGTTGACAGAGGTAATTTACTATATCGGTGCATGCAAATTAATGGATTAGATAAGATGTGTATAACTAACTTTTCTATTGCATATAATTTTTCAAAGATTTTATAAATCATTGTATTTTTCAAATTATTGTATTTTAATTTTCTGCTCAGAGAACTTATATCCTTATGGTTTAGTAGGTTCTGATACTCATCTTAACCATCTGTGTTGTCCCTCAATTCAATTTACAATGAAAGACATGGAGAGCTGATACTATCACATGCCTACAACAGCTACAACGTAACAGTTTTTATGACACCCTAATTCTATATTATCCTTGAAAAGTAGCATTTATTTTGCTTAAACAAGTTCATAGTGGGGATTGGTGGTTGGAGACGGCGGCTGGAGGGTAGTCATCGGGGGTGGAACCATGAGGTAAAATTTGGGTTTGAAAGGTGAGGAGTGAATAAAAGGATATGTTTTGATTTATCAAAAAAAAGAAAAAAAAGAAAAAAAAAAAGGGATATGTTTCGTATTATTGTGGGTGTGAAGACATAAAATTTAAAATTTTGAATTTTTGTGTGGTGTAGTTAGAAATTGTGTAATGAAATGTTTTTGTGGTTTGAACAGAATCACTTGTTATGTTGATAACAACAGAAAATGAGAAACTATACTTTAGCCTCTCGTAGTTTGTTCGAAAAACACGTATTCCTTTGATTAGAAGCTCGGTAACTAACCCCCATATGGTTTGGACTAAATTGGAACCCTTCAAAGCATCTCTAATCAAGATGTTAAAATTGTGTGTTATATAACAAAAAGTGCTAAAAATAAGGTCCTTTTGTACGTGTCGTAAGTGTTTGTTAATTTAGTGAGTAAAGGGGTGCTCCAATGCAGGTGTTAAAGTATGTGTCAAGTTAGAATGACCCACATGAGTGTAAAATTTGAAGAATAAGAATGTATAAAAACACGTGGGACCTCTTTCTCTTCTCCACACGCTCTCTCTCTTCTCTTAGTTGTTAAGTCCCTCACCATAGTTAATGGGCAAGGTAGCATCAGACAGTGTTAATGCATCAGTTATATATTTAAATACTGTAAGTAATAGCCAAAAAAATTCATTAGTGATCTTTGAGCCGTGCTCAAGCTCGATTAGTATTAGCAAGCATCAATTTTCGAGCTCGAGCCCTGCAAAGCTTGGGTCGGGTCAGCTTATTTGCAGCCCTACTAACTATGGTTCAAGTTTGTGAAATTCAGTCTACTCAAATAGTTCAGAACTTCCAATTAACAACTCAAAATTATCATAAATTTCATCAATTTACATTTTGGAATGCATGGACCAAGTTATGGCAGATGCAATTCAATAAGACTGCATTTTAAGGAGAAGAATGACAAGTACCTATGAAGCACGGACACGGACACGGACACGGACACAGACACGGACACGGACACGGGACACGTCAATTTTTAAAAAATGGGGACACGGACACGGTTGGGGACACGGCAGATTTTTTAATTTTTTTATAAATATTTTTATTTTAATACATATTAATTATTTTATTTATTTATTATATTTTTTAAGTAATATGTTCTAATTAATATTTTTATTTTATTTTATATACATGTTTATTTATTTTTATTAATATGTATAAGTATATATAATATAATAGTTATATAATAATAACTGGTGGCATCCTTTATAACTACTATAATAATAATAGTTATATTATATATATATATATAAATCCAGCAGATTATAATAATAGTTATATATTATATACATACATGAATCCAGCAGATTAAAGAAGATAAAGACATGATTGAGAGAGAGAGAGGAAGAAGCGATCGATCGCGATCGCGAGGGAGAGAATGTGAGAGAGAGAGCTCGTCGAAGTCGAAGGGCGACTGGATCGTCGAAGTCGAAGTGGATGGAGGTCGCCGGCGAGTCGACTGGACTGGATCGAAGTCCAGGTTTGTTTCAAGACCTTTACTCTTCTCCTTTACTCTTCTTTTTTGCTCTCTGTGTCCAGATTTGGTGGACACGCGTGTCTCCGCTGTGTCTCCACCGTGTCCCCTGCAAAAAAATAATTAAATTAAGGGTGGCGTGTCCCCGACGTGTCCCCGTGTCAGACACTGCCACGGCATGAAATCTGCTGTGTCCATGCTTCATAGACGAGTACCATTGCACATAAAAAAATAAAAAAAAACGAGAGACTTATAATACACTTAGTTCTCTGTTCACATTATTAATCCTTTTCATTTCTGAAATAAAAGGATAATTGTATTTGGAAATACTTCTGGTCATTTTAACGATGTGATTGACATTAGCCTAAACCTCTTGTCGGAAATTTGTCTTGAATTCTTCTGTATGAAAATAAAGCACTGACGATTCCTATTTCAATCAGGGACTTCGGCAAGACTTTGCATGAAGGAATTAGTTATTAGAACACAAGTGTTTTTGGAGGAGGGAGGCGTATCGCAAACGACTCTTGTAGGGTTTTGCTTCAAGCAATACTGGCTTTTTGTAGGTCTAGATAAATCCAGATTGCATCCAATGTTGGGTAGTTTGTGCTTTCGGTTTAGTTTTGATATTCTTGGAGACTACATTGTTGTAAGTAATATATATGTATCTTGATAATCCTTATTAGAAGGTCAGGAGTTTCAAGTTTTATGCAGACGTTTGAAGATTCTGAAATTGATTTTGGCTTGGAAGAAGCAAGCATTTTAGAGAAAGCATTTGTAGTGGACATCAGTTCTGTATAATGCTTCAGCTTTCAGGTGCCCAAACAACCACAGGTATGTCTCTCAAAACATGTATATTATGGAGGGGTTTCGAATGGCTTCTACTGTAGTCTGGTTTGGGATTCGTTGATCTCATGGAAAACCCGGGGAAACATCAAATGGGTTTTTTTTTTTTTTTTTTTTCTTGTTTTTTTTAAAGGAACTCACGGAAAAGCCTAGGGAACGTCTCACCAATGAACAAATTTTGCTACTTTTGCATGTTTCGATAATCAAATTGATTTGTTGCCTCAAATCAAGATGAATGATCCCATTTTAAAATAGTTGGATCCTCTTTTAACTGGTTGGGCCGTCTTGTAGTGGACATGTTGTTAATTGATGTTGTAGGTTGAGACTACTATGGAGCGGATGCTAGAATTTGAACCCAATTACTAAGTATACAGACATGCACAAAATTTAATCAGATAAAAGTTTTAAAATGTGCATTTTAGTACAATGAGGCTCACTGCTCTCATCTAATAAAAATAATGAGTTCACCGCCAAATGATGATACTTTTGGTAGGTTTCAACGTGTTGATATTAACATAATGAGTACTTTTATATGGTTTAATTTTATGCATTTTAGCCTATTAAAAGGAAAAAGGCCATGATGAGTACCATGTTATGTTTCTCGAAGTTTAGTGTGGAGATTTGTAGAATAAAAAAAGTAAAAAGAAAAAAGAAAAAAAAAAGGAAAATAAAAGAAAAAAGTGGGGGAAAAATTTAATTTCTACTTCTCTCACCCTCTTGTGTCTCAATTTTTTTAATAAATTCAATCCCTCCAAATTGAGATGGTTTGGCCCATCTCATATGTCTAATTAATTAATTGAATCTTTTAAGTTACTAAAAAGACACAAAAGGGAAAAAAATAAAACAAAAAAAAAAATCAGAACAGTTCCTATATTTCTAGAGTATACATTTATACGTGTTGGATTCCCTTCAAAACATAATTTGAAAAGGAGGAGGGTGCTGTTCGAAATTGTAAGGGCATCATGGGCCTCATTTTAATAATTCAAATTGTCATTTTGTAGAGTTTTTTGGGTCATTCTATTTACACACCACTTTATCTCTCAAGGCAAATCATTAATTAATTTATTTTTTTATTACAATTTTAACCTTAAATGAAATGACTATAAAGGACAAATTATGGTACACGCTCACTTTCCCTCTTCATCTTTTCGTTCCTCCCACTTTTGTTTTGGCATCTCTGCCTGTTTGCTTCTAGAGAAAAGAAAAGAAGAAAAAGAAAAGTAAAGAAACCTCCATGGACTCAAAGCTCTGTGGTGTCCCTCCTTCTGCAACACAAGCGACCCCATCACCAGCTGAGCTGTACCCAAAGCCAAAGCTCTCTTTTTCCACCTCATCACCAGGTTCTTCTTCTTTTTATTCTCTCCCAATCAGAGCTCTTCCTACTGTTGATTCTGATTTTTAATTCTCTCTATCAACCAAAGGTCAAGAAAATTATAGCAGTATCTATGAAAGTGACAGTGCGTTCGAGTCTGATGGGTTTGTGAGTGGTGAAGATGGGTTTGATACGGCTTCGGAGAAGCTATTTGTTACAGACCCAGATGATGAAACCCTAGGAAAAAGGAGGGTTGTTGAGGATTGTGTTGTTTCTAGGCCTTTTGTGACTGACCCAGATGAAGAAACCTTGGAAATAACCATGGAAGAGGAGGAGGAGGAGGAGGAGAAATATGTTGATGAACCACTCAGAAAACAGGGTGTCCTGATTGCCATGTTGTTGAGAGACAACGACGATGATTCTGTGGGCTCTGTGGAGGAGGAAGATGATAGAGTTTTGGGTTCTGTTAGGGTTCTTGGTATCCGCATTTCGGAGAAGACTGAGGTTGAAGGAGGAGAAGATGAGTCACAATTTGAACCCGTTATGGGTTCATCAGAAGGGTGCATTGCTTTGAAGGACTCTGTGTTGAGCACCAACACAATGTTCACAGGTTGAAACTGAGAATGGAGGGAGGAAGATGGAAGAAGGTGGGTGTGTGGGGGTGTGTGAGTGAGTGAGGGTAAATATGGGAGTTTGTGTGTGTATTGTTGTGGATGAGTGTGTGAGTGATGATAAATATGTAAATTTGTGGTGTCATGAGTAAAATATATATTTATCAAATTATTAGAGGTGTGCTTTTAGAAGTAGTTTGCCTTGAGATACATTAAGGTGTGTAAATAGAGGCACCCGAGTTTTTTGTGTACATAATTTATATATATATATATATATATATAAATTAAGTCGATTCAATAATCGTAACTTATTCAATTTATTGCATTTTTATCAAAAAAATAAACAAGTGTGTTTTTAAACATAGACTATTTTTTAGTTGATAAACATGATAAATTGAAGAGAATATTATGATTTTCAGATTAATTTTGTATGGTTGATATACATGAAATTTTTTACAAAATAAGCGGTTTAAGTTATCAAAACGAAATCCGTTATGGAATCCACTAACGTCAAAACATCCTCTAAACCAAATTATGGATGTGGGGAAAGCTCAGTTCATATATATGTATATATATATATATATATGTGAGTGTGAGTGTGAGTGTGAGTGTGTGAATTTTGTTAGTGAGTTTTGCAAATAAATTGGTAAAATAAATTTATATTTTTTACTTGACACACTTTTCTAAAAAAACCAAAATGTTAAAAAAAAGTCTTTAGGATTGTCATTAGTGTTGAAAAAATATATAAAAAAAATATTAAAGTGTATTAAATATGTAAAAATGTATTTAATTATGTGAAAAATGTATTGGAATTATAAATATATTTATTTTGACAATTTGTGATGTTTGTTGACGGCTTTTAAGGTTGTCATTAGTAAGTCTCTTATGACGGGCTTTTAAGGTTGTCATTAGTAAGTCTCTTATAAAATATATTAATCTTTTCAAACTCATTAATTAAATCCTTTATATATATATATATATACATATATTAGTGATTGGCATAAGCAATACGTGTACAATTTAAAGAAGTAAAAATAAAACAAAATATTTATTTTATATTTTATGCCCCTTAAGTGGTAAAAGTCTTTTTCATTAAATCTAAGGTTTAAGGTTTAAGTCTGATTCCTCTCATCTATTTAATTTAATTTAATTTTTTTTTTTTTAAGTAGAAAAATGGACACACAATTGTAATGGACACTCAATTGTAAAAGGAGAATGCTTCTTTTTTTAAAAATAAAAAAAAAAATAGAAAAATGGATACTTGGCAATATAAGGAGAGAAGGTTTCAGGATACCACCAAAGATGTTCATTTTAAAATAGTACTAGCAATTGGCACACGATGAGTGTGCAATTCAAATAAATAAAAATAAAAATATATAATAAAGAAATTAATATTACCATTAATATGTGTATTGCTAAAGTGGAAAGAGTTTCTTTTTTCTAAACTCAATGTCAAGGTAGCCTTTATTTAGTATAATAGTATAGATAGATAGATGATAATATGAGTTGGATAAGATAGATATGGACTAGGCTAATGATTATACACCAAGTCCAACTTTCGTTTAATATAATAGGTAACGTTGTTTTAACATAAGTTTATTATGTGTTTCATTTCGATAATTTAATATTTTTTTTAAAAAATAAATTGATTCAATAATCGTAACTTATTTAATTTATCACGATTATTTTTAAAAAATTGGATATATATTTTTTATAACAAATGTAATGAATTAAATAATTATAATTATGAGATTGATTTTTTTTGGTATGAATAATATATATAAAAAAAAATACAAAATAAACCTTCAAATTATCAAAACGGGACTAAAACTCACAAAGCCGGACAGCACCCTCAGTCCAGAAAGGAAGCCCAACCCAAAGTAGAATATTGTGCACATGCATTGTTTGACTTGTTCGTCATAATAAAGTATGTAAATTATAATTTAAGCTCCCCTGTTAAAAAATATTTAAGCTCCGTTTGTTTTGAAGTAAAATATTTTATAAAAAAAATATATATTTTTCTTATAAATTAATTTTACATAGAAGAAATATTTTTGTTTTTGTTTTTTAGCATTTTGTTTACACTTGAAACAAAAATATTATTACTCAAAATTTTTTTTTTTTTGATTCAATAAGGTATCATTTATGATTTTTTAGTGAGTTAATATATTTATTTCAAAAGGCTAAAATATGTTAAAAAGATAGTGAGTATGAGTCAACTTTATAAAAATTGGCATACTGAATTTTAAAAGGCAAGTCATTTTTGAGAAAATGATACCAAAATTTTTTTTAAAAAAAATGTTTACTTGCATTTGGTTCAACCAAACAATGGAAAATGAATAAAATATTTTTGATAAAAAAATTTTACATCAAAACAAACGGAGCCTTAAAGTAATTTCAATTCAACAAAGGTGGGAAAAAAAAAAAAATCATTACAAGACCCACTATACAAATAATTATAAATCGATCATTCATTGCAAGGCTAATAGGGTGTTTGATAATATGATTCAACACTTAAAATTAAATGTATTTAGTGATAATCAATTAAGTCTGTTTAATAATTATAATTGATATCACTTAAAAATTTAAATGTCTCTTAAAATGTAAGTTAAAACTTAAGGAAAATTCAAATCATATGAAATTTATTTAATTCTGACTAAATTTGTAAATACTAAGTATCAGTATACACTATTACATATTTACTATCACCACTATCATGCCACTACTATCGCTACTACCACCACCATGCCGCCGTTGTCACCGCCACCACCACAATGATCATTACTGTTACCACTACCAATATCACTATCACTATCACTACCACCCCCACTACCATCACTATCGCTACCGCTATCGCCCCCACTATCATCATCATCATACTATCACCATTACTACTACCACCACCATTACAATACAAAAATTAAAATATATGATCTGAAAATAGTAAATTTTAAATTTAATCTTATACATATCAAATAACTTTTTAATTCAATAAATTTAACAATTAATTTTCAATTTTTAACTTTATCAAACAGCACCTACTCGTCTTTAAATTTGTAAGTTAATTTCCTTCAATTTATTGGAAAATATTTTACTTACTCTATGACCAACCAAACAACAAAAAATAAAACAAACCAACCAAAAATGCTAAAAAGTTAATTATTCATTATCTATACTATTGTATATATGAGTATTTAGATTGATTTTTTGAAATTTTATTTTTATTTATACCAAGTGTCTAATTTATCTATAAAAAAAATATATGAACAATAATTAAAACCTAAATCCTCACATGATCACACATACATAAACAAACACCACATATATGTAGAGGGTCATAATCACTTTAGAGGGGTGGTCATCCCAAAGTTAGTTCCCAAACATTTTCCATAATCAATATATGTTACGTGTTTTATTTTGTTTCAAATCTGTTTCATTTCTAAAAGTTGAATTTGCAAATCATTAATCCGTAAAATGTGTAAACATTGGCTGCTTCCATTGCTACGAAGCATTGACGCACGCACTTGTTTAAAAGCCCAGTTGGGAATCGGAACAACCGTTTCTCTGACCTCGACGATTGAGTCCATATACTACTGCTAATATAAGCAAATTCTCACTCATTTCCTTCAACCCAATTGCATATGTTTTGTTTGTCAGTTCTTGGAATTGTAGACATTGCAAAATTGAACCTGATTGCAGAGTTGTAGGACTTATTACTAACTACCTGAATTGGGTTTCTTTTTCCAGAAATGAACACTGAAGAAGCTGATGATGAGGAGGAGGAGGAGGAGGATCTTCTCTCTTTCAAAAGGTTAGCCTCCCAAATTTGCTCTTTGTCCCAAAGGAAATTTGAAGTTTCTTAAATGTGCATTTTTATGATATGTGTATGTGTATATTCATCTAAAATGTGTGGGTAATTGTGTTTGAATTCTGTAATTCACTTACTTCTTCTTTGTTTGTTCCTGATCATCTTTTGTTATCATCATTTGTTGTGTTACTCATCATAATTGTCAAATCAACATACGAATGGTATATGGCTTTTCTTTTCTTTTTTAAAGCTCCGTTTGTTATGATTTTGTTCAAAAATAATTTTTTGTTTTTGTTTTCCAGTGTTGCACTTTAAATATTTTCTACAATAAAAAACTAATTATAGAGTAAATTTTAAAAAAGAAAAATGCTAGTCATACGTAATTTTCATATAGAATAGAATTGAAGACAAATGATGTGACAATATCATTTTTACAATTATGAACTATAGTAATGAGAATTTTGACTTTAAATAAGTGGATATGAATGTGACACATCATTAGATATAAATTTTTTATATACAAATTTTGTTCGTGTATCATTAATAAAAAATAAAATAAGACAATGATTGAATGTAACAAAAATAACAATTTCAAAACCTAATTCTGATCAATTGTTCATCCATAATATATGTATATGTATATATATATGTAGAGAGAGAGAACAAAAACATTTGAAGTGTATGAAAGTTGTGAAACTTGATATGTACTTTGAGTAGTATCACCTCTGATGAGGAAAAAAAAAAAAATTCAAATGTAAATCATTTTACACTTTATGATGTAAAATATTTTACTTATTTTAAGCCAACCAAACAACAGAAATAGAAAAATATTTTACAGCGAATCAAACAGAGCCTTAATTGCGTATCTTATCGTATTGTATTGTATATTGCAAGATTTTTTTAACCCTTTTAAAAATAGGTAAAAGAATATAATTATAGAAAAACAAAAACAAAAACAAAAAATGTGAGAATAAAATACTAAATAATGTATAATATTTTAAAAAATATTTCTTTTGTTTGCTCTCCTTAATATCCAAACCAAACATAATGTTAATGCACATAAAATGTAGAGTGGAGTTATAATATGTATAGGTAATAATATGGTATTTTAGTATATTATTAAATTTTTTATTCTAATTTACTCTCAAATATCATTCTTAGTAACTGTATAATATGTTTTACATATTGTCGTCGCTCACAATTTAATTTTTAGTATTTTGTTTAGAACTTTTAAGTTGTCAAATAGTTTGTCCATAGTAGAAAGTTTTAAAATTTAACCGTGTAAGTATATGCATAAATCAATAACAAGATATATATATATATATATATTTTTTTGATCAGCTCAATACAAGATACTTAATAGCATACAAGTAGCTATTTGTTAAAAAGATGAAAAAAAAAAAAAAAAAACGTACCATTCTCATCTAAAAATTACTCATTTTTAATAAGTTAATGAATTTTTTTGACAATATTAATTTACATAAAATAAGTTCATTTTTTTTTTCTTCAAAATTGCTAAAGAAATTCAAGTACTAAGGTAACATATCTATCACATTATGTATCACGTATCTTATATCACTAAGATACGTTTAATTTTAAGATACGTATTGATAATAGCATCAATTTACTTATCAAATCACAAGATAGTATCATGAATCATAAGATATTGACAACAATATACCAAAAAAAAGATGCTGACAACAATTATGTGACTATTAAATGGGTTGTGAATCTAGTGATGTTCTTTTCACAATCACTGTGGGATTCATGAAGTGTGGATTTGTCCACGAAGATAATTACTACATGTTTCTATTTATTTTCCGAAGACATTAATTGCAAAGATGTTGAGTAACACAATTGCCTGCAAATGTTTCATAATCTTTAGAAGGGTGAGGTGCATTATGTTGAATATAAGAATCAAAATATTATGGCTAAATATGGAAATTAGAATAGGAATTGAAATAGGAATTATTTTGATTATAGGAATTTTGCCTTGTATATATTGTTTCCTAAATTATATCATAAATATATTATATATACATGGCCTCTCCCTCATTGATTGGTAAGCCAAATAATTCTTTCCATTCTTTTTGGTATCAGAGCCTCCCTAGCCTTTTCTCTCTCAACCACCGATCACAACCGACTACCTTCTTTCTTCTCTTTAGCCTTGGACAACCCTTTCCAACTCCTTTTCTCCCTCCGACAGCCTAAGCCCAGCCTCAACCCAACCTCTGCAGCCTCTCTTCTTCCTTATCTTCACCTTGGTAGGCCTTCTTTATCCCTGCCGAGGTTCTGGTTGCTACCGACCAGACCTAGTTTTGGTCTTACGTACTTTGGCTGCCTCTTTAGGTGATCTGTGGCTGTTTTTTTTTTTTCCCCTTTGGGATTATTAGACTAATGTATCAAGTCCCTTTGTCTGTTCTTTTATTCTTTTGGCTACCAGGTTTATTCAGTAGCATCTATTTGGATAAGCCGTTGAGTTTTTTTTCCAGCTTTTTATTTTTTCTTGGATTGTGTTGCTATCTTTGTGTGTTTTTTAGCCCCTTCTTCTCCCACCATGACTGATCCATCCTTTGTTGATATACCCATCAAGCTTGTCCCAATTAGTTCTGATTTTTCTCTTTCTTATCACACTCTTGTTCATCGTATTACGAGTGTGGTGTTGAATGGAAAAAATTTTGCCGCCTGAAGCCGCTCCTTTAAACTCTATTTAGGGGGCAAGGGAAAAGCTCATTGGCTTTTGTCTTCCACTAGCCAGCTTGCTGCAACAAATCCTACCTGTTCATAATGGATTATTGATAACTGTACTATTTTGGGATAGATGTTCAACTCCATGGAAGATCGTATTTATCACATGTTTCTCTATTGCGACATAGTTCCCGATCTATGACATGCCATGTCATAGATATATGCTCATGCTCATAATGTTACTTGCATCTTTTAGTTCTATCAGGATATTGCTCGTGCTTTCCAGTCTACCTTGGGTCTTTCTGTGTCAGAATTCTTTGGATACCTTTTAGCTCGTTGGGAAGAATTGGCTTAATATGAGTCCTTGACTGAGTTACCAGTAGGTGCTGCCTCTCTTGTGTCTTGACACCTTGCTCACCAGCATACTTACCAGTTTCTGATGGGTTTAAACTCTGAGTTTGAATCCCTTCAGACTCAGATTTTAAACACATCACCCATGCCCTCTCTCTATAAGGCCTTTGCCACCATTGATAGTGACAAGCGCCGTAGGCGTCTAGTTCAGCTGAATCCTTCTCCTTTGTCTCCAGTTTCATCTGATCAGATGGCTCTTGCTGTAAAGTCTGGTTCTCGGGGTTCTACTGGTCCAGTTACTTGTCATCATTGTGGCGCTTCTAGTCATGTTAAGGCTCGTTGCTTCATATTTCATCCTGAGTTGAGGCAACGTTCCTCTCACCCTTGTGGTGCTAGCACCCTTCGCACTACGATTCTACTTCATCTGCTTCCATGTCTTGTGTTTTTAATATTCAAACTTTAGAATTATGGGACGTTCGTATGGATCATGTTAATTTTCAGAATCTATGTCAACTTTTTCCTTCATTTAATAAGCTTGCAAAAATTTTAAGTTTTATTGTGTGGTTTGTGAGTTGTCTAAGCATACCCGTACTAGTTATATCCTTTATATGACTCGTGCTTCTAGTGCTTTTGATCTTATACATTTTGATGTATAGGCCCCTTCCCCTATCACTGTTTTTTCTGGTCATACATATTATGTGACTTTTATTGATGATCACACTAGGTGCACTTGGGTTTATCTACTTCGTCGTAAGTTTGACGTCTTTTCCATTTTTGTCCAATTTTTACAGATGGTGAAAACTCAGTTTCATACAGTTGTTAGGCTATCTGTTTTGATAATGGTGGGGAATATATTTCTAATGTATTTTGTTCTCTCATCTAATCAAACCGGTATTCTTCAACAACTTACTTGTCCTCGGACCCCCGAACAAAATGGTGTTGCTGAACGCAAAAATCGTCATATTATGTCTATTGTCCGGTGTCTTCTTGGGGTATGGGTGTTCCCAAGTCTTATTGGCATATGATTGTCCTTACTGTTGTTTACCTTATTAATAGGACCCCTAGTCGTGTGTTGCATGGTCTTACTCCGTTTCATATCCTTACGCCCGCTACCATTCTGTTTCCACTCTTCTTACCTTATGTCTTTAGGTGTACCTATTTTGTTCAAAATCAAAGTTCCACTCGCACAAAGTTAGATGACAAATTTATTCGTTGTATCTTAGGGTACTCTTCCATGTAAAAAGGGTATATGTGTTATGATCCTGTGTCTTGTCACTTTCACTGCACTTTAGATGTCATGTTTTGTGAGGATCTTTCTTTCTTTGGTACTAATCCTTCTTTACAGGCTTCTCCTCCTGTTACTTCCACGGTTCACCTGATAACCATTTTGGACGAGGTTGAGAATAAGGTTGTCCCCCTTCCTCCTTCTCAACCTTCACCTCTTCCCCAATTGCAAATATACTCCCGTCGCCCATAGCCTCAGCCCCCTCTGCTGCCTTTCTGATCTCTGGGTCAGGTAACTCTTCTCCTTTACCTCCTTCACCTCCTCATCGTAACCCACATTGGGATCGACATCCTCCAAATCGTTTAAGTTATTTGAGTAGTACTAATCATCTTATTTTTCAGTATCTTTTCTATGACAGGGTTTCCCATTCTTACCGTTCTTTTCTTGGCAAGCTTGAGTCGGAGTCCATTCCTTGTTCTGTGACTGAGGCCTTTCAGAACCCCAAATGGGTAGCAGCTATGTAGACTAATATGGCGTCCTTAGAACAGAATCACACTTGGGATCTTGTACCTTTACCTCTTGGGGAAAGCACGGTTGGTTACAAATGGGTGTTCACCATAAAGTACCTAGCTGATGGCTCAGTTGACCGTTACAAAGCCAATTTGGCGACCAAAGATTTCACACAGATTCCTAGCAAGAATTTTGGTACCACTTTTGCCCCTGTCGCAAAACTTACCTCTATATGTCTCCCTATCTCCCTTGCAGCATATCATTCTCAGTCTCTTCATCAGCTTGATGTCAAGAAGGCATTTCTCCATGGGGATCTTCTTGAGACGATTTACATGGCTCCTTTACTCGGTTTTCTGGCTGAGGGGGAGTATTCGGGAAAAGTGTTCCGGTCACGCAAATCCTTGTATGGTCTGAAACAGTCTCCACGAATATGGTTTGGTTGCTTTAGTTCTGTTATTATATCTATGGGTTCTGTTCAATGCCACTTTGATCACACTTGTTTCATTCGCCAGAATTCTACAGGTCAATGTATAGGCTTGTTAGTTTATGTGAATGATATTATTCTCATAGGGTGATGACTCTGTTGGCATTGGTCAAGTAAAGAAAGACTTAGGTCAAACTTTTACTATTACGGATCTGGAATGTCTCAAATATTTTCTGGGAATTAAGGTGGCTCGCTCGAGGGAGGGGATCTCCTTATTTCAAAGAAAGTACACCCTTGACTTGCTTCAGGATACTGGTATGTTAGGGTGTAAACCTGTTTCTACTCCTATGGATCCTAATGTCAAACTCACATTAGAGTCTGGTGAGTTACTGGATGACCCAAGCATGTATCAGTGTCTTGTTGGACGCCTCATTTATTTCACCAACACTAGACGTGACTTGACATTTTCAATTAGTGTTGTGAGTTAGTTCATGCATACACCTCATAAAGAGTACCTTAACGGTTCATCATATTTTGAGATATTTGAAGACTTCTCCTGGCTTGAGATTGTTCTTTACCGCTGGTCTCCAATTTGGGCTCGCCTATTTCATTGATGCCGACTATGTAGGACCTATGACTGATCGGCGTTCCACTTCTAGTTTCTGTACTTTCTATAATGATCATCTTATCTCATGGAAAAGTAAAAAACATGCGGTTGTTTCTAGGTCTTCTGCAGAGGCTGAGTATCGGACTATGGTAGATAGGACAAGTGAGATTCTTTGGATTCGCTCTATTCTGATAGTGTTGGGTTTTGAGAATACTGTTCCTCTCTCTTTATTTTGTGATAACAAATCTACCATTATGTTATCCTCTGATTCTGTGCTTCATGAGCGTACCAAGCATATCAAGGTTGACATACATTTCATTCGAGAAAAGGTTTGGACTGGCATTGTGCGTCCATCCTTTGTCTCTTCTTCTTAGCAGTTGGCGGATATGTTTACAAAATCTATGGGACAAACTTTGCTCTAGTCTTCCATTGACAAGCTGCGTTTGTTGAATATCTTCACGCCAACTTGAGAGGGAGTGTTGAATATAGGAATCAAAATATTATGTTTGAATATGGAAATTAGAATAGAAATTATTTTGATTATAAGAATTTTGCCTTGTGTATATTGTTTCCTAAATTGTATCATGGATATATTATATATACATGGCCTCTACTTCATTGATTGGTAAGCCAAATAATTTTTTCCATTCTTTTCATTATTTATTTAATGAATTTTGAAGCAAGCATTATAGACATTTTGTGTCAGTGGTTGGGCAATTGAAAGGTAACTCATTAAATTATGTCGACAGTTAAATCACAATTTTTTGCAGTTTGCTTCCCCTTGTTCGCTATATGTTGCCCAGTGCAGTAGGCACTTTGCTGAGAATATGATATGATACATGGGCATATCATAATAAGGCTAGTATACATGTCATACATGCTATATCATTTCAATAACAAATCTTTTGTCCTTGGATATAGAAGGAGAAAAGGAAACTATGATTGTCCATTTAAGAATTTGCAACACTTGTGTCAAAAACTATGGGATTAGATGAATCTAACAAATAAATACTATCTCCCAAACACTGGCATGGTCGCAAGCATGTCCATCTAATATTGATGGGGTTAGTAAGGCTTGTTTTAAAAGGAAATTGGTTTGTATATGAAGACAATTTGCGTCAGCCTTAGCTGTCCTACTTTGCATTTAAGGCTATTTTTGCCTCAATTTGGGAATTACCATGATTGTCTTTTATAACTAAGAGCGCAAGACCTTGCTTTTTTTCCTGGCAACTTTGGACTGTTATATTGTTCTTTAGAGAGTTTATACTTGGTTCTTACCAATCTCACTTTTATTTGGTAATTTTCCTTCATTGCAATATGAAGTGCTAAGTTGAATAGCCATGTGACCATTATTAGCTCTTGAAATTTGCTGTCCAAAACCCTCATTTTCTTCTTGCTCAATTCATCATTCACTATTTCTATAATTTAGGTTTTATTTCACCGCTTTCTTTTCTAGGTAGTCAGATATTTCTCATTGTCCAAGAAATTGTGTTATCATTTCCACCGATACATCTCTATATCCCAACAATTTTGTTTCTTTGTGTGCTCTTGATCTTCAATATGTTTTTATGATGGTTGTTTGTTCTGCAGGTTCCTTGGCTTCTTGCGGACATTCTTGGTTCACCGCTATAGTCTGATACAGCTGCTTTTCACTTTAGCATCCTTGAAAATTTGTTGTATATCTGGTTTTGTTGTTCCGGTATGCCAGCTAGCCAGTTGTTATCTCCATTCTTCACCTTATTAATTGACATCCTGAGCTGTTGAATTGATATAGAACATATTTTGCCATTGCAACAGGTGTCCATCCTACCAAAGGAAAAACTCTAGAAAGTAAAGCCGTTGTCGGTGACATGACTATATATTTATGACTCTGGTGTGAAATTTTAATAGACTTGTGAGCTTCATGTTTCCCTTCTCTGATCTCTCTCGCAAATTTTCACTTGTCAATTAGACCCCTTTCAAGCAGATCCAAACTGTAGGATGAGCACTAGCCAGACATGCTATGGTTCCTCTTGGACTAGAGAGCAAGATAAGGCATTTGAGAATGCTCTGGCAATCTATTCTGAGGATTCCAGTGACCGATGGGAGAAGATTGCAGCAATGGTTCCTGGGAAAACAATTGAGGAGATCAAACACCATTATCAGATTTTAGTTGAAGATATCAACGCAATTGAGTCAGGTTATGTCCCTTTGCCTCACTACGTTGATTCTACAAGTCGTGGAGGCAATTTTGGGCAAATACAAAGCGATTCCTGCCATGGAGGGAAGTCATCAAGATCAGATCAAGAACGGCGGAGGGGAATAGCTTGGTCGGAAGAGGAACATAGGTAAACCTTTAGCTACATATTGTGTGAATTTTCTAGAAGATTATGTTAAGGAGCTTTTTATCAAGCTATGTTTGCTTTTCGTAACTCTAATACCTTATGAATGATCTGATTATTTGGTCCCCAATTTTCTTGAGATTTAATGAAAAGGGATTTCTTTCTTTCTTCCTATTGAAATCTTGCATTTCAACTACTGACTTTTAATGGATTTTCCTTAACGAAAACCTGTTTTTTGTTGCTTGCTAAATACTTGAGATGGACAGTGAATGACAGGCACATGGTGTCCTACATGCAGTCAATGATCTAAACAAATTAACAGGGAAAAAAAAAAAAATCAAAGATCAAGGTATCATCTTCTAGAATACAGTTAAAATCTTATTTATGCTGCATGGGTATGAGGCATTGGAAGTTATCATTTTAGGATTTGACTGATTGTTGCATTAATTTTTTTCTCAGTAATTACTGCACTAATTTATTTGCATACCTTGATTTCATTATACAACATGGGGAATAAAAAAGGTTGCTAAAATTAGAGAACCAAGTGCTTGCCAACAAGGCTCTAGTATGATAGAATAAAATGGTGCTTGCACCATGTTTTGATCTTAGTTTTCTCACTGATGTTTGATGGGCTTGTTTCTACTAAATTCTTATGTACGGACAAAAAGAAACTTTCTTCACCGGGTTAGGGTTTCTTTCTAATCAAACGGAGAGAGACAAATTTTCAGTATTGCACCTACTTTTGATGAGATTGGTGTTCTAATGTATTATGATCTTTTTTAAAGATCATGAAACCACTAGTTGATTGGAGTCTTGAAAGGTATCAATCACATCCAAACTCTGACATTAACTGTTGATACATACTTTCTTAGTGCAAGATTTATGACTTAACATGTAAGCATCTTACTTAATATGTAGGATTTGGTGCTAGATCTTTTATTAAAGCAACAGAAAATAAAAAAATGATGATGTGATGAAGAAGTTGACATTATTAGGCAAATTAGAGAAAAGACAACCATGAAGGTCATTGACTAATGGATACCATTAATGCATTAGTGCATGACCGCATGTATTAGATGGGGAGATAGAAGTTTAACAAGCACAAACATTTAGAACTAAGTGTCGTATTCATGTCAAAACTTGTCATATTTTTTATTTTTATTTTTAATTTAATTTAATTAAAAAAATTAGAACTTGGCACGTTTCAAACACTTGGGGGAGATGTTTATCTATTGCTTAGACACATTACATGAATCTTGGATGTTTGAAGAAAACAACTCAAGGACAGTGATTAAAATCAAAGTATAAGGATTAATACCAATTAATCCATTCTCTTTTAGGATTTTTATTTTTATGAACCCTAAAGCATTAAGCTTCCAATTTTTTAGGAACATAACTTTTTAAAATTGTTATATTGGAACCTTCTATTCACACTTATATATATATATATATATGCTTTAGGCTTCTGAGCCACGAAAACAGTCTCTCCAGAAATAGAGGTAATCGGGTAAGGCTACATACAATTTGCCCTCCCCCCGACCATGCTTTAGCGGGAGCTTCACGCTCTAGATTGCCCCATTGTAATTATTTTTGTGTATATATTTTATATTATACTATTTGTCTTTGTGACCCTGTGTGTCTGTCAAGATTTTTTTAAAACTGTTGTGTTATTGTGTCTGTATGGTGTCATGTTTGCATCCATGCTTCTTAGTTTAGTCTTTTAGAGTAATAATATGTAAAAACAATACTGCTCCAACATTTGATGGATCACCTTCCTGTGAATACCCAACTCTCATCTGTATGCAATCAGGCTACAGCTGATCGGCAAAGTTGGGCAGTTAGTATGTTTGACCTTCCCCTCTGCCTTCTTTGGTACAAGGAGGGAATTGTTGACATAATACTGTTTATTTTTACTATTAGGAATGGTGTCTTTAATGTGTTTGGTGATGGTGAGTTGCTTCTCCACATTCTTACAGAAACCTTGATGCAACCCTACAATAGATAACTTTTCTTTTTTGCTTTAGGATCAAAAGACACTTAAAAAATTTAAATCTATTCCTAAGACTATTCTTTATCTTTTCCCAACCATCCCTATTGTATTTCACAGCACAACTAAACCCAAAGTCTTTATAGAAGTGCTGGAAATATGAAAGGGCTTGCTTTTAATTGGTATCAAAGAGTTTAGTCCCTGCTACTTCAGTTAACAACGTGAATGCTTTGTATCCAGCTCTCCAGTATCTTTATTCACATCCTCTTTAAAATCCTTTGTGAATTATGCATTTTTCCATTATCTGAAATTGTGCTCTTGTTAGAATTATCTTCATTTTGGTGCCTCTAACTTGAATAATATCAATTTCTTGTACAACTAGATTCATTGACTTTTATTGTATGTAGCCGTTTGTCTTTGGTTGACCATCTATATCAACTTTGGACTGACTTTTTCTTTTTGGTACTTCGGGAGACCTAAGCTCAACTATGGACAGAATTTTGGTACTTATAATTTCTGCCATGTGCTATTGAGAATTTATGTCATATTCGAATTTTGTAGTCCTTGTCTATGTTACCTAGCACCATTGCTTCATTTTAACATGTATTCATACCTCACCTTTTCCTTTTGGCTTTCCTCCATATCTTCATGTATACTTCATAGAATTTTGGGGGTATTTATACATTCTTATTGATCAAATGTGGGTTCTCTTAGTATATTTTCAAACTTCACAGGTTGCACTTGCAATCCATATCTATGGTGCTTATTACTACTAGACATTGTGTCTATTTATATTGATGCTGTTCACACATTTTCATTTGGGTCTTCGGATTCTTGCATTTGTCAGGTAGAATGTAGACAAGTACTATATTGTAATGCATAACACTTCACAGATGAAACGACATTTAGCATTTAGTTTATGATCGAAAAATTGGCAAATAATATTTCAGAAACAGAACTCTGTTACTTTTGAAATTAGATGGTTGACACAGAAGTTTCATCTCTCTCTCTCTCTCTCTCTCTCTCTCTATGAAATAGGCTATTTCTTTTGGGCTTGGAGAAGTATGGAAAAGGTGATTGGAGAAGCATATCCCGGCATTTTGTGGTATCTAGAACACCTACACAAGTAGCCAGTCATGCACAGAAATATTTCATTCGCCTAAATTCTGCAAACAAAGGAAGGAGACGATCAAGCATCCATGACATAACCACCGTTGGTGGAGGAGACTCATCAACTTCACAAGGACCAATCACCGGGCAAACAGATGGAACTGCTACAAGCGGGTCCTCCAGTAGACGTGGGAAACCAGCACCTTCTACCGAACCTGATTTTAGCACATATGTCCCCCCTACTATTGTCCAGTCAATTGACAGCTCACCGCTCATTTCAACAATTGGAAATTCAGTGGATCATCCCTACCCGGCAGAGATGGTGTATGGTGTCAAAGCACTAACTCCTGGATCATTCGAATCTGGTGCCCCAACAAATGTCTCTTCAAAGACTTTTCAGAGACCTCATTCGTCAGATCAGAAGTGATGATGTCTGTTGGTTTCGTCACAATCAAGGTTATCCAAGTATCTGTGGTTGGTTTGTCTTTAGTTATTATGTTTTAACTACACATAAAAGGAGTTGCGCTCTGCATAGACAGCTATATGATACTAAAGTAAAATGGGTGGAGTGTTTCTTTTTCTAAACTTCACAGTTAAGACCTTTGTTTATGTTTTAAACCATATGTAGCAATATATGGCATAGATTACCTCTAATTTTCTCTAGTTTTGCAAATTTCATTAGTTTTACAGTATGATTTTGGGAGTATGTTTCATAATTTGCTGTGGTTTGAGCATACATGATGGGTGCTATCAGGTTTGAATTGGGAAAGTGATTATGTCTCTGTTTAGACTTGAGCATGTTGCAGGGATCATCTGTTAATGGATTGGGATTGTGCACATAGTTGAATGGGCAACAATGGCAGTCTTTGGTTACCATTAACATTTAGCTACTCACCTTTGTTTGGCCAAGGCCTAGAGGGTGACTATAATAGGCTGATTTCAGGTGAGATGGTTCTCATCAATTGATTATAACTGTGAAGATGCTTGAATTTGTTTATTTTTTTAATTTTTATATTTTGGTGTTAAGGACTTTACTCATTGGAAGTGGGCTCTTCTTTTTGGAAGTGGGCTCTTCTTTCCTTCCTTGGTCTCACATTCTCTAGGGTCCTCAGTTCCCTAGATTAACTAATCTTCTCCTAAAGCTATTTCAGTTGCTGGATTATTTATATATGTTTTTTCAGTATTAAGTTTGATGGTTAAGATTAGCAGGAATTTGTTTAGAATAGGAATAGAGTTCTGCTTTCCCAATATATAATGGTCAATATTTGCAGCCCATCCTCAACAGCTTTGTGCTTTTTTTCCTCTTTCTTGTTCCTGATGCTTATTTAAATCCAAATTTACTGGGACTAGTAGCCACAAGATAATCAGGCTTTTCTTTCTTGGATACTTCAGATTGGGACTAGTAGCCACAAGATAATCAGGCTTTTCTTTCTTGGATGCTTCAGACTGTACGGACGGTTAGTTTAATGTTTCTATTAAGCAGACGTGGTTAAGCATTATACATGGGATGTGCTGTAGGAGCAACTCATTATCTTCTAGGTGGAATACATGGGTGTTCTTAGCAAGAATTTTTGCAGTAGGATAATGGCTAGGAAGATTTGAAAAAATTATGGCATTAAGATTTTCAAGGTTTCGTAAGGATTTTAACTTAGAACCTCGTGTTCTCCGTATATGTACCCTTCCTTGAATCATTCTCTGTCTTGTGCTCTTAGCGTTTGATTTTTTGTATCATTCTCTGTCGCATGCTCTTAGGCTCTTAGCTTTTGATTTTGAAGCGTGGCAATGAAAGTTGGGCCATAAACTAGGTTTTTGGATAAGATCTACTATTGAAATTAGGCGAGAAAATAAATGAGAAGACGGTGGAACCGAAGTGTGAAGCAAAAGGAATTGATTGTAGTCTTTTTACTACTTTTATTTGGATAAACAGAATAAAATGGTCACCCGCGTACTTTTATTCTCTTTGTTATCTATGTAGACAAAATTTTATATACATCATCTTTTTGTTTCTCAGCAAACCTTAAGAATTTTGGCAAAAAACAAAACATGAATTTAAGTTTTTTCTTTCCATCATTTCTTGTCGGTTCTCGTCATTTCTTCTCACTAAAACCCCTTAAATCCAAACTAGCGGTAAAAGTTTTAAACTCCCCCTGATAACCCTTCCCCTGCTATTTCAATATCAATTTCATTCCGCATCAATCGCCGGGGTTGGAGTTCATGATGGAACCGTGCATGGCCGGTTCTATTTTATCGCAAAAACAGTAGTCACTGCTCTGCTCTCTCACATAAATCAATGCAACTGTTTGTGTGTGTCTGAGAGAGAGAGAGAGAGATAGAGTGCATGCACATGACGAGAAACATGAAGAGTGGCGGAGATGATTCTATCCACAGCTTCCTATGATTAAAAAAAAAGAAAAAGAAAATAAAAATAAATAAAAGAATTAATTAGTAGTTGACTGGTTTATATCATATTACAGTTCAATTCTCTGGAAGATCTAACTTGTATTCTAAACATCAAAACTATAAATCAACCAAGTTCGGTAGTAGTGACTTCTAAGTTACTTAGGACACAGTTTAAGGGCTGTCTGAGAGTTCTTTGGTAAAGCCATGAGCACTGCCACTTCATTTCTCTTCCTCTTTTTGGCTGTTGTTTCCTTGTTTTTGGCAAAGTGCAGAGCTGATCCCTACGGCAACCCATCACCACCAGTCGGAGGAGTTGGCGCTCCACCACCTGATGCTGTTGCAGGGAAGCAGTTCCCTCAATCTTTCTCCTGCGATGAAGAGGGTACAACGTGTTTAGGCCTTGAAATTACTTGGCCCCAACAATGCCCCCAGTTCAAGCCATGCAACACCAAGACTAAAGGCTGCTTCATTGACTGCAACCTATGAAGTACGGATACGTACACAGACATAAATACAGATATGGACACGAGACACGGCAATTTCAAAAAAATGAGGATACGGACATGATGGGAGACACGGCAAATTATTATTATTTTTTAAAATATATATGTTACTTATTTGCTATGTAGATTAATTTTATATTACCAAATAATCAAAATTAATAAAAACTAATATTAATTTAATGTGTATATAAAGATCATTACATTTAAACATTATAAACATATGTTCTATATATTGTAAACATTATATAAAGAAAAAATTAAATTAAAATATACAATATACAATATATATATATATATATCTAATCATAAAATAAATAATAAATAAAGAAGAAAGAAGACAAAGAGAAGAGATATAATATATATAAATTAAAATATAATCTATATATATATATATAAATATAAATATAAATATTTGATCAACAAAAAAGAGAGAGAAATGAGATAGCTGAGAGAGAAGACAAAGATACGAGAGGTGACAAGAGAGAAGAGAGTAGAGAGAGACGAGACAGAGCGAGAGACGAGAGATATTGAGATCGATTGAAAGAGGAGAGATAGACGAAAGAGAAGAGAGAGAGAGAGACTCTAAAAGAGATAGAGAGACTGAGAGCGACGAAGAAGACAATCAGAGACCAACCACTGACCACCGACGACTCACTAGCGAAGAGCTTCCAAGTATGCCTGACGAGCCCCCCTCTCTCTCTCTCTCTCTTCTGTTTTGAGTTCGATTCTTGTTCCGATATGGACACACATGTCCCTGCCGTGCCCCCGTCGTGTCCCTGTAGACACCTAATTTTTGACCGACCTTAAGACTCAGACGTCATCGTTTGTGCACTCGATAATTGTGCATGTTTGTACTCGTTTTGAGTGCCCAAAGTTCTCGACTGAATGCCTTGTCTTTGAGCCTCTAAACCCTCTGTGTTTTGGCCTTGTTTTTTGGCCAAACATTTGTGCCTCTTGCCTGGAGGGGGGGAAAGGCCTTGTCGGCCACTTTTCCTCCTTGACGGCTACTTGATGTGGTCGGTCGGCTAGGGGAGGTGGCTAGCTGGCCACCTAAAGTGGCCGACGGCCAATTTTCTCATTTTTCAGATATTTTATGTGCCAGCTGTACCAACTGTTGATCACTGAAAGCCTTCTCCATACACGTGTATGGAGGGATGGAAGCAAGCTTTTGGCTTGCATTTTTATATAAAGGGAGGTCTCTCCTCCATTTTGGAGGTTACAAAAATTTTGTGAGCAAAATTTCTGCCTCTCTCTAGAATTCTTTCTCTCACTCCCTATTTTGTGCTTGAAAGTGAGTTTTCTCTACATTTTTGCACTAAGACCCTTAACCAAGTACCTTCATCTTGGAGCTGAGGTTCTTGGAGGCCTATTTGGAGCTCCCGAAATTGGTTATAGCTCAGACTTGCACCTGTTTTTGTGCTATGCTTCAAAGGTAAAGGCTTACCTTTTTTAAGCTTTATTTTAGTGAGTTGTTTAGCCACCTTTGCATGCTATTTTGAGACTGGTTTTAACCTCTAAAAAACTCTGTTTTTATGATTTAAAATAGTAGTTTGAGGTATGTTTTGGAGTTAAGGGTGGTCCATAATCTTTTGTAGCTTGTTTGCTAAAGTGTTGTGCTCTTTTTCAAAGCTTTTAAAACAACTTTTTTTAGCCTTTTAACCATTGAATTCCAGGAGAATTTCAGTGGCAAAAAGTATGTTTTGAGGTCCAAAATAGGAGGGGGTGGCCTCCCCTCCTTGTGTCTTGTTTGTATGTGTAGATGACCTAACATATAAGCATGTTTTTCTACCATTTTGTAACTTGATCTAAGCATGTTTTTGCTATTATTTTGGCATGATTTAGCTCTGTTTTGGGCTGCTTTGATCATATGAGCTTTGTCTTGTATAGCTATAGTGCAAATGCCTTCACTAGCTTTGTGTTTTAAGGTCTCTAACATGTTGTGCATGTGTTGATTGCATGATATAGCATCATTTTATACATGATTTCAGTGCATATAGCCTTGTCACACTGTCATAGACTTCACTCTTTCATTACTTTTGAGAGCCGTGTTTTGAGCCTAGCTTGCGAGCCAACACATGAGCATGTTTTTATAGCTTTTTGTGCTTCAATTCCAGCATGATTTAGCCACTGTTTTGGCATGTTTAAGCTCTGTCCAGAGCTGGTTTGGTCATTTAAGCTTGATATTGCATGCCTCTAGTGTAATGCTCTTCACTAGTATCATGCTTTTAGCTTTTGAACATGTCTTGCATGTGTTGCTTGAATGATTTAAGGTCTTTAGCATGCCATTTCAGCATCAAAAAGTCTGCAACCTCCCTCATTTCTTCATTTTTCTATTTGTTTTAAGGGTTGGTTAACCTTATGATTGTGTTTAAGCTTGAGATAGAGCTTGTGCTCAATGGCTTTAACCCTCTTATGAGGGTTCCTCCTAGCTAAAGACATGATTTCTCTCATGTCTTAAACCATCATTTGGTTGACCCCTCTCTCATTTGAGGACTTTCACATTGGACTTAACTAGTTAAAGAATGGCTTGGTAATGCTAAAATGTGTAAATAAAATGAGCAAAGTAAAACTTGTGCAAGATAAGCATTTGTGTGGCATTGCATGTGTTTGGATCGGACGTTAATCCAAACACAAGAAATGGGGGATGTTTCATACTCAAAGTGATGAAACGTGTCACATTTCTTGGTCGTCGTCACCCTTGATCATGCATGATAGGGTAGTGGCCCTTTGAGTCTTATCTGTGCATTCATTAAGCTTGTACAAGCTTGCCTCTTTGGCCATCATGCATGAAAATGCTTGATTGGTGGCTTGAGAGCCAAGTGTCACACTCATTTGAGCTTGAGAAATGATAAGGAGAGTGGCAGTACACACATTCCTTGAAAAATTCATTGTTATGCCTCTGTTGTTCTCTGCAACAGCAAAACCAGAAGCCTGGAAAAGGGGGTGGCTGACCAACCACTTGCAGTAGCCGACCGGCCAGTTAAGGTGGCCGGCAGCCACTTTCTGTGGCCGACCGGCCACCAGTCCATTTTTGTGCAAAAGTGTATCTGAGTTAGGGTAGAAGCAGTCTGGAAGTTGGTGTAATTTTTAGAGATCAAGGCGAGTGCAAACAGAGGCAACAGAGATCATGGCGATGGATTTTCGAGAAGACGCAACTGAGCATGCATGTCTCCCTCGCCTACGAGGCCGTTTACTCGCTTTATTTAAACTGTTTTAAATAGCTTAGCGTAGCTAGTTATTTAATTCGTTTTGTGATATCATAATTAGTTTGTGTAACTAGTTATTCAATTTCATTTGTTGTAATTAATTAGCTTAGAATAAGTTAGTTAATTAGATTCAATTGTTATAATTAATTAGCTTAGCATAGTTAATTAGTTTCGTTTTGTAATAATTAGCTTAGCTTATTTATTCGGACCCTCCTTCGCGAGGGCATAACGTTGTAATAAGTGTGCGTGCGTGTGTGCATGTCTTCCAACCCCACGCCATTCTCCCTTTTATTTAACCGCTTTTGATGGTTAGTTTAGGGCACGTTTTGATTAGCATACCTTATGTTTGCATGTTTGCATCATTCATTTGTCTTGCATGCACCGGGCTCGGCGCATCATTCAAACTGCATTGCAATTTCAATACACTTCTTTGAATGCGTGTTTCAAAGCATGTTATCAAATCGTTGCATTCATATGCCATCTTAGATAGCCGAGCCGATTTAGTTGCATATTGCATGTGTTGCATTAGGCATTTTTGTATAGTTAGGACTATGCATTATTTCTAACTAGCTTCTATTTTGGCTTTGAGTACACTGTAAGTTTTACGCTTTAGCATACTTGCATGAGTGTAAGTGTTGCCATGAGGCTATTTGCTTAAGTGCTTAACTGCGTGAATGCCTGTGGATGAAGGCTTTATTACTTGAATTAGAACAATTCGATAAATGTGCGTTTTAAGCCCACTTTGCGAAGTGGCAAATCATCATGTTTTAAGCCCACTTGAGGATGGCAAATCCGCGCTTTAGCCCACTTGCGAATGGCACTATCAAACCATTTTCAAAAACAAACATGAGTCGATTTGTTCCAATTCTCGCGACTTAGTCTATACTTGTATGTATGCGCCACATAGTAAAGTTAGCTAATAACCGGTTTAAGAACATATGAGGTTTATAAAACAACATATCATGTTTAGTAGAAGCCGATCCTTTGATCGGGCGAGCGAGGGTGCTCATTTCAGGACTTTCCCCTCTCGTACCCAAGTTCCCGAGCCGAGACAACTTTGGTGATGACGGACACGTGGCCTTTGGCACGAGTCAGGGTTTCCTAAATTTCTCAAAAACAAAATATTTAGATGACGACTCTGTAATCTGGCAAAGCAGTCCAGTTTTGACATTATTTGATTCAAAATCGATTTTCTAAAATGATTTGCCGGATTGGACTCTTTGGTGTTTATCAGTCTCACATTATACTTTGTGAGATTAGATTCAGAACCGTGACAGGAGTCTGAACTGTAGGAGACCAATTCGCGCCTCTTCAAAAGGGGGGCGCGCAAAGAAAGTTGGGTCTATAGTCCCCTATAAAAAAATCATTAAATTAAAGGGACACGTGTCACGACCCAAGCCCGTCCCTATGGGTTTAGCACCGTAACCGGCCAGTAATCCGTGGATTACCAAAGGCCTCTGAACAGGTTAACAAATAATAAGGGGCTGCGGAAGCAATAATACAAAATAAACAAGGTCCAATGAGCTGTGGTAACGTACATGGGACAGAACATTTCAAAACTTACTTATATATATATAAGCATGCCAGTCTAGATACACAGTATTTACAAAATATTTACAGGAGTGAACTTCCCAAGATCTGACTATACAGTGCTGACACAAAGACTAGCATGAAATACAAAAATAGCCTTGGCGTTAGACTTCAGACGGAACCTCCTCGGGAGGCACTACGGTTGGCTGACCAAAAACGGTACAAAAGGGCGTCAATTCTAGCCCTGGTCGTGTGCCGGCTCACCTACATACATATTATAAATTGTGAGCGAAAACCTAGTGAATAATAACAGAGTAAAAAGGTTATATGAATGATGTCCATCACAAGTTAGAATCCAGTATTTAATTCAGAGCATAATCAGACTTCAAAACAGAAACAGATTCATATACATTTGCATATTCAGATTTTTGCATAAGATCATACGTGGTACACCTATTAGCTATCAGAACATATTGGTCCAGAGACCCACATACATAGTTGGTACCAACGACCACAAAGGTCCATAACTTGCGCGCAAGTAGCCATGGTATTGTTACCCCCAAGCAAAGGCCACGTGCAGATTGGCCGCGGTATTGTTACCCCCGGGTGAGGGCCACATGCAGATTAGCCGCGGCATTGTTACCCCCGGGCGAGGGCCACGTGAACTAAGGGTGCCACAAATACTTTTCAGAAAATTGGACATTCATTCATAATTCATAAGATAGCATTTTAGAAAACAGATCATACCATATCAGTCAGAAAATACTTAAGTTAAACATAACTTTACAGAGTTATTACTCACAGTGGGCTCGAAGGCAAACAGACAGAGCAGATCGATCAGACAGGACGTGGCATGTGACCTACACTTACACGACACATAACAGATACAGACCTGAAACACACGTTCTAATTGTACAAAACTTATCTCGTTGGCTCTTAGTGTGTTTCTAATCTCTTATCCTTATTTCAGAGTCTAAAACATGGCCTAGGAATGCCTAGGATGGAATGAGGATGCAAAGATGCGCTTTGAAACACTTTTCAAAATTTGGCTGAAACAGGGGTCCCGCTCGAGCGTGGCCTTCTACGCTCGAGCGGACATGCAGACAAAAAGAATACGCTCGAGCGTGGATTACTCCGCTCGAGCGGACTGCAAGCTACAGCAAAAGTGCTGGATGCATGAAATTCACGCTCGATGGGCGCTCGATACCCGCTCGAGCGTGAGACACAAGTCCTTGCTCGAGCGTGAATTACCCCGCTCGAGCGGACTGAAAACACAGGCAAAGTACTGGATACACGAAATTCCCGCTCGAGCGTCATTTTACCCGCTCGAGCATACTTCATGAATCCAGTATGTACGCTCAAGCGTGGAGTTACCCACTCGAGCGTGAGTCCAAAATCTGGAATTTCCAGATTCGAACCTCAAGCTCAAAACTCAACTACAATGCATCAAATTCGATCCTTTTGGGCTAATTTTCTGGAAAACACTTGTAAACTTATAATATGACATGTTTCAAAGATCAATTTGAGAAATCAAAGCCCAAAGGTAGTTCAATTAAACACAAATTTCAAATAAACTTCAAGAACATGATGGGTATGTAACATGCATGAATTTAATCAACCTCAAGACTTCCAATTCATGCTCCTAAGAGCCAATTCTTTCAAAAACAAGATGAAATCATGGACTTCAACCAAAATGTAAACATGCATGCAAGAATTTCCATGAAAATGACTTTAAACTTCAAGATATGCACATGCATGCATGATTTAAGCTTAAATTCAACATGTTTGAGCTAATCCTAGACTTAGGTAAGTAATTTCACATGAATCATGTAAGAACTAACTCAATTCACAATTAAGGAGGTAATTCTCCTACCTTAAGTCTTCAATTCCAAGCTTAGAAGCTCAAGTATGCACAAAATTCTTCAATTCTTCTAAGTTCAAGCTCAATTCTCTTGTTGAAAACAAGTCTCTCACACTCTCACTCTTTCTCACGTTTTTTGGTCACAAAGTGGCTAAGGAAATGTTATGAAGAGCTCCTAATCAAGATTGGACAAAGTGGCCCACTAAGGGGCAAAAGTGTAATTACGAGCATTCACTAAATCTATGTTTCATCAAGCATTATTTAATCTAATTTAATCATTCCGAACTGAATTTTAATTAAACCTACCATAAAATTCTATAAATCCTAACTAGCACATAAATCAAGTCGATTTCTGATTCGGACGCCGATAAAGCTTTCAATTTGCAATTTATAGTCAAAGACATGAACAGATCACTTTATCACAAACAGATAGAAACACATAAATAATGCAATACACATGCAAATAAATCCCAAATCCTTCCTAAATTACTAGTAAGCATAATTAATCATGAATTAGCATTAATCGGAGGTCGGGGTCATTACAACACGCCATTTGGCGTGTCCCGTACGTGTCCCCGGTGTGTCTCCATGTCCCTGGCGTGTCCGCGTGTCGGACACTGCCACGGCACCGAGAGTCCGTCCCTGTTAAAGAATGATAGGTAGTAGGTGATTAAGAGGACATGGGTTTCAGTTTATCCAATGCTCAAGAGAGAGATTCATGCCTATTAATTCTAGGCCACCGGCATAAGTAGTTCAATCATTAGTCCATTGTCTAAGGTCTCCTAAGAAAATGTTAAGAAACTCTTATTGTAGAAGGTCTCAATAATTAGTAAGATAATTGTCTCTTTTTGATATTTAGCTTATGGTGTCAAAAAATCTTGAATCGTTATTGTCCACCAACTCCTTGCTATTATACCCTCAATGGGGTTAGAGTCAAGTTATAGCTTAAGTCCATTTTGAGGGAGTGTCTACAAATCTCCTGTGTGTCCGCCTGGGTTGTTGGGTTCATTAGGCAAACATTAGGCCATAGCCCATCGCCTAAAGTCCAAAATTTTATTTCTTTTTGTAAATCTTATTACTGGAAATCTCTTTTTTTTAAAAAAAAAATAAAAAAGAAAAGCGTAACTCTGTTATTATGGTTGTGAATATCTGGTTAAAAGTTCTCTTTGTATTGTATTGCTCTCCCAACTTGGAAGCTTTTTTTTTTTTTTTTTTTGCAGCTCAGAAGCCGAACTGTGATGGATTGGGAGCAGCCTGTTACGACCCAAGATTTATTGGAGGAGACGGTGTCATGTTTTACTTCCATGGCAAGACAAACCAGCATTTCAGCTTAGTCTCCGATTCTAACCTCCAAATCAACGCCTACTTCATCGGTTGCAGATCAATGGGACGATCACACAACAACACTTGGATCTAAGCACTTGATCTCATGTTTGATTCTCACAGCTTCACATTATCCGTAAACAAGGTCGCAAAATGGGATGACCAAGTCGACCAATTTCACGTCACTTATGATTCCAAGCCTGTCTTCATTCCCAACGATCACCTGTCCATCTGGACAGCACCTGACAGTCGCCTCGTGGTGGAGCATAGTGCCATGAGCAACAACGTCATAGTTACTGTTATGATAGTAGGGAGAGAGAAAAATAATATGTATTATATATTCAATGGATCAATACAATAGGGAAAACCTGTATATATAGGCTAAGAAACCTAGGTGTATAAAAATACAAGAATCCTAAGTATAATAGGAATAGATGACTGCTAACACCCCCCTCAAGCTCAAGGTGGTAAGGCAGATAGCAACTTGAGCTTGGCAAGGAGATCAGAGAAGCGTCCTAGAAGATGAGCTTTGGTGAAGAGATCAACAGTCTGATCAGCGGAGGTAATAAAGAGAAGACGAACAGTGCCCTTAGTAACATGTTGGTGTATGAAGTGGCAATCTATCACAATATACTTGTTGCGATCATGGAAGACATCATTATGTGCAATCTGAATAGCACTCTGGTTGTCACAATATAGATTGGTGGCAGTAGAATGAGAAACTCCCATATTAGAAAGAAGCCAACGAAGGCACACAAGCTCCTGAGTAGTGTCAGTAAGAGCATGATACTCAGCCTCGGTACTAGAACGTGCAACAAGAGTTTGCTTCATACTATGCCAGGCAATAAGAGAGTTACCTAAGAAAGAGCAAAACCCAGTAGTAGAACGACGGTCAACGGGATCTCTGGCCCAATCTGTATCAGAAAAAACATGGAGCTGTAGAGAAGACTGGGCGGAGTAATGAAGACCATGAATCAAAGTGCCTTTGAGATAGCACAAAATGTGAATCAGAGCATCATAGTGTGGAGAACGAGGGGCAGCCATGGATTGACTAACGATGTGAACAGCATAAGCAATATATGGACGAGTAATCGTGAGATAGACAAGACTGTCAACTAGTTGATGATATTTGGTGGCATCAGACAATAGGGAACCTTCAAGAGGTGTAAGACGAGCCTGAGGATCAATAGGAGTAGTGGCAGTCTTGCAATCGGTAAGGCCAGCATGAGCCAAGAGATCAGAAGTATACTTGGCCTGAGTAAGAAAGTAACCAGATGAATCTTGAGAAATTTCCAAGCTAAGGAAGTAGCTAATCAAACCCAAATCTTTCATCTCAAACTGGCAATGAAGAAACTGTTGGAGACTAGAGATACTCGCGGGGTCATCTCCAGTGATAATCATACCATCCACATAGAGGAGAATGAGAATAGTACCACGCTCTGTCTTACATATAAACAAAGCAGAATCATGGGCACTGGAGGAAAAACCAAAGTCACGAATGGTAGAGCTGAACTTGGCAAACCAGGCACGTGATGCTTGTTTTAAACCATACAAAGCATGACGAAGTTTGCAGACTTTGTTTGATGGAACAGAAGAACCAGGAGGAGGTTGCATATAAACTTCCTCAGTGAGATCACCATTGCGGAATGCATTCTTGACATCTATCTGATAAAGACTCCAATGGCGAGCAGCAGCCACTGCAAGTAAGCTGCGAACAGAAATAAGGCAAGCAACAGAAGCAAAGGTTTCTTCATAGTCAATGCCATATCCTTGAGAAAACCCTCAGGCGACAAGGCAAGCTTTATAATGCTCAATGGATCCATCAGAATGAGTTTTGAGCTTGTAAACCCATTTACAACTAACAGTACTCTTGCTAGGAAGAAAATCAACCACATCCCAGGTATGAGTTTTATCGAAAGCCTGCAGTTCATTAGTCATAACTTGTTGCCAAAGAGGGTTAAAACAAGCTTCTTGATAGGAAGTAGGTTCATAAGAGAAAAATACAGTGGAACCAACAATATAATCACAGAGAAGAACAGAAGGTTACCGTACCCGTGTGGAATAACTCTCTGGTGGAGGAGGAACCTCAACAGGAGAAGGTGTAGGGCCATCAGCAGACACAGGATCCTCGGGATGGACAATAGATGTAGGCGGCTGTGAAATCATGGAGTCAGAATCTGCATCAAAGACATCAGAAAATAGGTCTTTAGAGAGATCAGTAAAGATCAGTGAGTGGATGAACTGTGGTAAGTGGAACTTGGAAAAAGTTGAGAACATTTTGTATTCCTAGAAGACCACATGACGGGAAATACGAAGTCGCTTAGTGATAGGATCCTAACAATGATACCCTTTATGTTCAATACCATACCCCAGAAAATAGTAAAGACGAAAACGAGGTTCTAGTTTAGTGCGTTCATGAGATTGAAGCAGAACAAAACAAGCAGAACCAAAAACTTTAAGAGTGGTGTAGTCAAGAGGAGAACCATACAAGCGCTCGTAAGGGGAAGTATTAGTTATGACAGGTGTAGGTACACGATTTATGGTGTGGGTGGCAGTGAGGGCAGCTTCTCCCCAAAATTGTTCAGAACAAGAAGAGGAAATGAAAAGAGCCCTGATAGTGTCTAGAATATGACTATGCTTCCTTTTGGCTCGTCCATTTTGTTGGGATATGTCGGCACAAGAACGATGGGAGAGTGTACCGTTAGCCCAAAGAAAAGACAGAAATTCGGAATCCAAGTACTCTTGAGCATTATCAGAACGAAAGATTTTAATAGTACGAGAAAACTGAGTGCGGACCATGGCAAAGAAATCATAAGAAATCTGTTTAAGTTCAAATCGATTTTTGAGAAGAAAAAAACCAAGTATAATGAGAAAAATCATCAACAAAAATTACAAAATATCTTGACCCCCGCATGGTTGGTGTGGGGGAAGGTCCCCAAATATTTGAATGCATAAGATCAAAAGGAGAAGTAGATATAGAAATACTATTATTAAAAGATAAAGCAGGTTGTTTAACAATTTGACAAGATAAACAATCGACATCGTCAAGATAGACATGACCTAACTGACTACTAGAAACTAAAGTTTTCAAACGACTAAAAGAGACATGTCCTAAGCGGCAATGCCAAAGCTGTAAAGAAGACAAGGCAAAAGTATTTGCAGCAGAGGAAGCAATAGGAGCAACAATAGATGATTTGTGGGGAAGGCAAAGATGGGTAAGCTCAAACAGATGTCCATGCTTACGGCCTATCCTAAGGATTTGTCTTCTCTGAGGGTCCTGCACCAAACAACCATTAGCAGAAAAGGTAACGGTTAGACCAAGTTTACATAATTGACCAATAGAGATAAGGTTTAAGTGAAGAGCATGAATGTGATAAGAATCAGAAAGAGACACAGTAGAAGTAAAAATGTGACCAGTGTGACGAACAGTCATATGAGAACCATCAGCAGTGTGGATGATGGGGACAGAAGATGATGATGATATAGAAGAAAACATAGTGGAGTTAGAAGTCATATAATTGCAGCATGCGGAATCAAAATACCAGGGAGAATTACCTGTAGTCACTGAAAGAGCAGTAAAGGGAGGAGTACCAGATTTGGCAAGCACCTATTGGATGAGGGACTCAACATCATCCATAGAGAATGAAGGAGTAGCGGAAGCAATGGAGTGGTGATGAGAAGCAACAGTAGCAGAGCAAGAACCTTGGCTAGATTTGGACTGATATCCAAAACGAGAAGACCCTTTCTTGGAAGAAGCTCGAGGACAATGGCATTCGAGATGACCGAAAGCAGTCTTATGACAAATAAAGCATTCATAAACCGGGCACTAAACAAAAGAATGAGTGGCAGGCAGGCCATGGTTGAGACAATACTAGCATGAACTAGCAGGTGGTGAAGATGAGGAACTCTGGGATGATGGCGTAGAAGAACAGAATCCATATTCTGAGATTTAAGAGTCCCAAAACGAGTCTCCTCTGATAAAAGTTCAGTAATGGCTTGCTCTAAAGTGGGCAAGGGCAAACAATGGAGCAATAAAGCACGTACGGGCTCAAAAGTGCTATGGAGAGCCATAAGGAACTATAATAGTCGCTGATGATTCCGATAAGTAATAAATAGCCGCGCATCCTCAGAATATACTCATGCAGGCTCAAAAAGAGCTAGCTGGTCCCAAACAGGCAACATATGGGATAAGAATTCATTGATAAACTGATCGGGTGCCTAGCGCATGTGATGAAGAGTCTACAACAATTGATATTGATGATCATGGCCAGTGGTCTGATAACAGTCCCTCAAGAAATCCCAAATTGCTTTGGTAGGGGAAGGAATTTGAGCATCATCCTGGAACCAGCCAAACTGAAGATGAATGGGGGAACTAAGGTAACCCGAAACCAGGTGATAATTTGATAATCCTTACTTTCCCATTCGTCAAGACAGTCATCGAAGGCAGAGTTAATCTTATCCTCCTTCTGGTTGGGTTTGGGAAGAGCACTAGTGATGATCCGCCAAAGAGCTTGGGCCCAACTAACATAATTTGACCCATCAAGGATAACAGAAACAGAGTGGATGTGCTCGATACGATCCATAATGCTCAAATAGAGGGAAAAAAGAAGAAGATGGTGCTTTATTGTAGACACCCCATTTTTGACTGTCCTTAAGACTTGGACGTTATCGTTTGAACACTCGGTGATCATCCTTGTTTGTGTTCGTCTTGAGTTCCCGGAGGTCTCGGTTGCGCGCCTTGCCTCAGGATCTCTCGACTCGACTGTTTTGTGTCTGGTTTTGTACCAAACACTTGTGTTTTGCCTTGGAGAGGCAGGGAATGCATTGTGAGGCATCCCCACATATCACCGGCCATGGCTCGAGGCCACCGGCCAGTGATTTTATGCCATCGGCAATATATATTGCCAGTCGACATTCTTTGTTGCCGATCGGCCATTTATTTTGTCAAAATGGAAATTTTGGATGGCCGATCACTGTTCATCTACTTTTAGTAGATATTTTGTGCCAGCTATCTGTTCCCCTCCATACACGTGTATAGAGGGATTTCCCTTTTGGATGGCTTGTTTTGGAAGCCTTACAAGAGGGAGTTGCCTATAAGAGGAGGCTTCCTCTCTTGGCATTAGGGTTAGAAAACATTGTTAGAGAAGCTCTGGTTCTAGGTTTAGGGTTTTATATCTATCCTATATCTATATCTCTCATTCTCTTGTTATTGTGTGTGTTTAAGCCTTAGTTTTGTACACAAACACCTACTACTACACCTTTCTCTTGGAACTGAGGTTCTAAGGGATTGTTTTCAGAGTTTTGAAGCTGGTTTGGACCTAAGGAGACTACCGGTCCACCATTTGTGAAGAGGGTCTACAAGGGTAAGACTTTTGTCCATTTTTACCCCATTTTTGCATAGCTTTTTAGCCTATCTTGCATCTGTTTTTGAGCTTAGTGTATAACATAAAAAAATTCTGTTTTTAGGCCCTCTAAATAGTTGTATAAGGTTGCTTCAAGCTTTGGGGTTGTTTAACCCCTCTTAAGCCTTGTAAGGCTCCATTTTGTGCCATTTTGGGTGAGCTCCGAGACCTTGGTGTTTGGGCCTCCTCACCATTGAAATCTTGAGAGATTTCAGAGGTGAGGACGGTGCCTTGAGGTCCCAAGAAGGAGAGGGCCACCCCCTCTCCTTGTTGTCCTTGAAAAGGATCATTTTTTGCCTCTTGAGGGAGCACCTAGCTTAGGCTCATGTTGACCACGCCTTGGCATTTTTTTGCATCCATTCATTCGTTTTGCATGCACCGGGCTCGACGCATCATTCTAACTTCATTTGTATTTCAAATTCCGAAGTTGAATACATGTTAGTTGAAGCATCATCACATGCCATCTTAGAGTAGCCGAGCCTATTGTAGTTGCATCTTGTATGTGTTGCATTAGCCATCTTAACATGAGCTAGGATCATGCATTGATTCCTAACTAGCTTTTGTTTTGGCTTGGAGTACTCTGTAAGTCCTTTTGCTTTAGCATACCGCATGCGTGTGAGTGTTGCCATAATAGCATGATTACCATAAGGCTAGATGCTTATGTGATATAAACTGCTTGAATGCCTGTGAATAAAGGTCGAATTGCTTAAATTGGGATAATTCATTAAAACTATGAGTTTTAAGCCCACTCGTTAGTGGCAAAACCATTTTTTCTAAAAGTCCACTTAAGGGTGGCAAAACCTGCATTTTAGCCTACTTGCAAGTAGCAAACCATTTTCAAAACAAACATGCAATGTTTTGTTCCGATTTGGGCGATTTGGTCTATACTTGTTTGCTGTGCGCATAACATAGTAATTCTAGGCTAATAACCGGAATAAGAACACATAACATTTTCAAAATCGGATATTATGGTTAGTAGAGGCCGATCTTCGGATCGGGCGAGAGGGGGTGCTCATAGCTGACCTTCCCCAATCGTACCCAAGTTCTCGAGCCGAGGTAACTTTGGTGATAACGGACACGTGGCCTTTGGCACCGAGTCAGGGTTTCCTAAATTCCCCCATTAAAAAAACATTTAGGTGGCGACTCTGTATCTGACAAAGCAGTCCATGTTTGGCACTTCTTTCAAAAATCTGTTTTTCTCAAAACGATTTGTCGGATTTGGACTCTTTGGTTCAGATTAAGAACCGTGAACGGAACGGGACTCATCCTCCCGGGGCGTTCGGGGACATCTACATTTATAAAGGCTGATTTTGCCAAAACAGAGCACACCAACAGATTCAGGAGACCGAAAACAAGTGAGATATGGTCTAACCAGGCCAAAAACATGACCAGAAAGGTGGCAAAGCGGCTGGTCAAAGTTGTTTGACCAACCAGGGATACCAAAAGTAGGGCTGACGTCACAGCAAGGAGGCTGACGTTAGAAACGAGCGATGCACGTTAGTACAAGTAATAAGCTGCAGTGGCGCACAGTCAACCAGGATTAACGTCAGTGATGACGTCAGAACACACAGCTCACGTTAGCAGGTGAGGCCGCGGCGCAAGATAGCGCGAGACAGGGGCAGAGGCGCGTAGGAAACGGCACAGCACGTGTCTATCTTCTGGAGGCACGTGGCAGCAGGTGTGGTAGCGGATGAAAATGATTCTGATGGTGTTGGCTTCGTCTTGAGGAGACGAAAAAGATGGTATAGTCCAATCGTCGAAATAGGATAGGACCAGATATTCAAAAACCAACGTGAAAAGGAATCAATCTGCCAGACAAGAAAGAGAGAGAAAAAAATGTAAAGAAGAAGAAGAAGAGGAGGCTAGGAGAAAACCCTAGGCTCTGATACCATGTTATGAGAGTAGAGAAAGAGAAAAATAATATGTATTATATATTCAATGAATCAATACAATAGGGGAAGCCTGTATATATAGGCCAAGAAACCCAGGTGTATAAGAATACAAGAATCTTAAGCATAGCAGGAATAGATGACTGCTAACAGTTACCATACCCGGAGTTGTAGAGATGTCAATAAGTGTAGTCCCCGTAATGAAAGAGGATGATCGTATACACAATTATCAGATACCGTCTGATGACTGTTTTGCTCATTTGGAAGTGCAATTTAAGTTCTTGCAGCTTTCCGAGAAGGTTGAAGGTGTTTTGGGTCAGACGTATCGGCCAGATTTTAAAGGCCCGGTTAAGAGAGGCGTGTCGATGCCAGTGGTGGGTGGGGAAGACAAGTTCCAGACGTCGTCTCTTGTTTCTGCTGATTGTAGGTTGTGCATTTTCATGGCGGTAATAAGTCATTGTTGTTAGATCTGTCTATGGCTACTGTGGACTGCAGTAGCAAGATGAGCAATAGCTAGGGATTCGTTTGCCACCGCTAGAAAGACAAGAAGTAACCATTTGGGTTGTTTTAGTTGCAGTGTTTTTATTGTTTGAAGTATTGTTTTAGTTGCAGTGTTTTTATTGTTTGAAGTATAAGATTTTGAGAGCGGTTGGTGAGTGAAATTTTTTAGTTTGGAAAACTTATGGGGATTTATGTGCCATTTAAAAGCTTCAATTTGAGCATTATGCTAGTGTGTACCGATTTTAATGACCTTGATCGTGTCTATTACACAATTGAAATCAATTTGATTGGTTCATGTCAATCAAATGTGAGATTTGCTCAATAAACAAACAATAATCCCCTTTAAATTGAACTTCTGGGGGCAGAGCTCTTATTGGAAACTGATTGTAATCCATTCACATTCCTTGATAATACTGCAAATTTATCACTGCCAAGTTCATGAGATCTATTCCAGGATGAGATCTGAGATTTATATAATTTCTGATACGATCAGAGAGTGACCAGTTGTTTAGCTCAAGAGGTGGGGTTTTCTAGCCCCAGCAAATTGCAGCTGGTGAAGATAGAGACAATCAGTGGCAGAGTTGTTACCTAATAATGTTCACGGTGGCCAGAATCAAAACAACACAGAACAGACATCAAAAACCTAAAGCTTCCCAACTAATGTGTGAGAGTAGTACACACATACTATGCAAGCAAATTCTTTAAGTTGTCAAGTGATTTTGGTTTTTCTTTCTTTCTTTCATTATTCTGTTTTTCTTGTTTTTTCTTTCCCAGCTTCTCAAATTTTTTGCAAGCTAACAACAGCAAAATCTTATTTGTCTGGCAACTTGATCTCAACACTAGGAAACACATTTCCAGTCTAGAATATGATATAAGAATGTGTCATCACAATTTTCCTCCCTTTTTAGAACATATATTTTTTTACCCTTTTAAAACCATTAAATTAATACAGTAATAATATTACCCAAGTACTAGGAAGGGGGAATGGGACAGCAGAACCCAAGCGCCGCCTTATTTTCTATATATTTTTCATTGTGTATTTTGTTTTGTTTGTGAGATTTCTTTTATATAGTTGATTTTAATTTAATTATTACTCTATGATATTTGAAAAAAAAATTATCTCAATATAAATCATAAATAAATTAATCTATTTAAATATGACAGAATATGCTTAATTATGTGTATTGCACGGATCAAATTAATTTTTTTTAATATTTTATATTTTTTTCTATCTTATTGATGTCTTAATATTAATTTATATTTAATTTTTTATTTAACATGAAATTATTTATTACAAAATATTTATATTTAATTTAAATTTTATATACCTATATACAATATGTATGAATAATTCAAAAAGAATATTAAAGAAAAAATCAATACTCAACATAATTAATTTATGTATTTTATTCTTAATCCAATCACAACATATTTATATTAAATATTTTAAATAAATTTTGTGTAGTTCTATTTCTACATATTTTTATTTCCAAATAAATATAAAAATAAAATTTAAATTAAATAATTAGATTCACTTTTAGTTTTGGAAAAATTAATGAAACATCCCTCTCCAACTTTGGGTAGTTGGAGAGGTCCAATATGTTTTTTTTTTTTTTTTATTAACTAAGGTCCCTTGAAGAAATTTTTCTGTGAAATCAAATAAATTTCTCTATAAAAATTGAAATTTCTCTATGATAAAACTAAGAATATTAAAATAAATATTTTAAATTTAAATTTTATTTTAAATTAAAATTAAAATTATTTTTTTCTAACACCATATCGTAATAGAAAATATCATTACATTAATTAAAGTTAACGTCATTGTGATTTAATTTCAGACATCATTTTCTAGAAGTGATTTATATGCATGTGTAGCATCCAATTTGAAATTGATTAATTAAAATAATAGAACTCAATACTTTTTTGTTAATTTTTTAGAAAATAAATTGGCAAATGTCAAATGATAAATAGTATGGAGTATTATTTTAAAAAATAATAATTCACCGAAAATGATGTACATATTTAAGGCACCTATTGATGTTTATTGAATAATTTTTACATAAAAATTTTGAATTTATAGTATTACTGATAATGCACCTTCATGACCTCTGTCAGAAAAAAAATATGCAAAAATAATTTGGCTAGAATAAAAAAAATTATGATTACTATGATGTGTCATATAATTAATCAGAACCTTTTTAAGAACTGAAATTATTAAGGTTATATAGATTTTGTGTCTGATTCTCTTTGAGGATACTATTTATGATTCGAATTTGTAATTTTTTGTACATCAATGTGAATAACTCTTATGATCTTACTGATATAAGCATAAATTATACATTTAAGTCAACCCACCTTAAGTATTTTTTCGTGTAATAAAATACTTAAATATTGTCATATAAAAGTATTATAATAGATCATAATCAAACACCACTTAAAATATAATTAAAGATCCGATACATCATTTAGACATAACTAAAAACATAAGAAATTAGCAAAAAAGTTTTTGATTAATAACCAAAATAATACACCATGAATTATAACCAAGTCATAATTTATATATTATAGAAATCATCGTTGTTTTTATTTTTTTCAGAAAAAAAATATTTTGATACAAGTGAAATTCATGACACAAATGAGAATTTGATTTCAAGTTAAGAATATATCTTCTTCTTTTTTTTTAATTTTGAAAGAAATTGTTTTTATAAGCTTATTTTATATAGAATCACTTACAGTGATAAATTTTTTTTTTATCAATTGTTAATAAATCTGTTTGTATTTAACTTTCAATTATTAAAACTTTCTACATATAAAATATTAAAGTATAAAATTTATTTTTATTTTAAAAATAAATTCCCAAAGACATCGCACCAGTCACTTACTAGTTGAAGAAGAAAGATAAGACACCTCCAACTCATGTAAGCTCCACATGGCATTAGTGCACGACATTAGTGCCTTTTCTTACCAAACAAATAATCAAATGTTTCGTATGAATAAGGAATTTACTCTTATATCCATAATTCCCATGTGTACGTGTTAATAAGTTAGTTAAATCCCTATATTTTATTACATGTGACATTTATGATTAAGAGTAATTTGGAGTTTGTGAGACATTGATATTTATATATATTAATTTTTATTTCTTTAACTTGTTTAAAGGAGCTGTTGAATATGGATGACGGACAAATAGTTGGAGCTCAGCCTTAGAATATGTCATACATGGTTGGGTTGGGTTGGGTTGGGTTGGGTTGAGTTGGGTTGGGTTAATTTAATCTCAAATGGAGCGGTTTACTTACCCTCTCATTTAAAAAATACCCTCTTTAGTTCAACCACCACAAAACCAGGGGACAATGAACATGACTTTTTTTTTTTTTTCTCTTCAAGGAATAGTCAAACAAATTGCTCAACATATGATGATATATTGTGGACACTTGTCCATTACTTTTCTTTGATTTATTCGTGCTTCTTTTCTTTTTATTTATTTATTTTTTTGTTTCTTTAGACAGTATGTAAATATGTTGATGAACTAGTCTTATTCACAAATCGTTATCAAAATACAAAAAAAAATAATAACATGAATATGGAGGAGTCTACTCATATGAAGAAGAAAAAAATATATCAAGAAAATACATTTATGTTGTGTTTGGTTGGGGGATTTGGAGAGGGATTTGGAAAGTGAAATGGAAAAGGTAGGTGAAATGTGAATAAAATATGTATATATTTCACATAGTTTCACACACTTTTTCCCTTTCCCTTTCCAAATCCCTCCCCAAATCCTCTAACCAAACACACCATTAGAATAATGTTATAATGATGTTTTCAAGATGATCTCAGTTCAACTACTTTTTACTTTTTTTTATTTATTTATTTTTTTGTATATAACAGTTTTAGACGGCGAAGCACGGATGCCTTGTGACTTTGTCTTGCTTTGGTTTGCAAAACACCGCGTATTGCGTCTGGGTAAGCGTGGAAGCTTCCAAGGGATATCAAGTTTGACAAGCTTCCCCATTTAATAACCTGAAAACAAAAATCTTATCTACTCATAATTTCTGTAAACTAATAAGTTTATCATATCATACTAATTCTGAATTTATACCATATCTCATGAATTAGCACTTTTTGATTAAAATTATGGGTATCTGATTGAAAATTACAATATAAAATTATAATGCTTGGTCAAAATTTTAGGTCTCAAGTTTTTTAGTTAAAAATATATCTTAAATTATGCAAGAAGACTACGAAAATTGGAGTTGGTCTTATATAAGTTTGCTTACCTAGAATATGTATTCAAAATTTTCCTTAAAAAAATTGTTTGTTATTACTGAATTGATTCTTATATGATAGAGTTCGCACTTACAATAAATTTGAGTTATATACAATTTTTTTTAACTAAAATTTTGAACATTTTTTCTGAGTGCTTAATACATATAACAAAATAGCCGAAGTACAACAAAAAAGCCGAAGCACTTCCCTTCAAAATGAAAAGCATTCAATTTTTATGTTTTTTTTTTTTTGAGAAAGTTATATTCAATCAAGTATGATTTTAATAATAGACTTTTTATTTTTTAAATAAATTTAATCTAAATATAGGATTATCGATATCTGATCAATTTAATTTTTTTTTTTTTTTTATGATGGCCAAATCATAGGACAATAAAAGTTGAACAATTTAAATCACCAAAATAAATCCAAAAATGGACACAAATTATCTTAAATTAAACCCTTCAGTTTTGTTAGAGTGATTTTTTATATAATTAAGATTTAATTTTATAAAAATTAAATGTACAACAATACAAAAAGATCACTCTAAAAAATGGGGATAGAGGAAGGAGAAGTTCACTGCCATGCTCCCTTTTAAAATGTCATGAGATCAGGTCCCCTTGCTTGACTAGTCAGAAAAAATGATTATATGTATGTATGATATTTATTAAGATGATATTATATGTCATGAGATCAGGTCCCCTTGCTTGACGAGTCAGGAGTTCTTATTTTTATCAATTTATTTATCATTTATCTGACATTTTAAATTTAAAAATAATAATATTAAGATGATTATGTATGAAATAAATTTTAATTATCAGGTAATGTATTAACACATTAATAAACAAATCTAATTGATGAAAACTAGTATTAAATATATATATAAAATAAATTTTATTAAATTAATACAATAATGACACATAAAATATAAATAAAATATATAATATTTATTACAAAAATACATAACAATTCAAAAACATATAGCTACCAGGTGTGTATGATATACACGTTTCCTTTGACACTGAAACTTGAGAACATGAAATCCATATATCTTGAAACGCCCGTTAAACGGACTCTGGATACACACGCATTGAAAATCAAGATTAACACATGTGAAAACTCCCCCATACAAAATGTCCTAGAAAGTGACTCATCATCTACCGCTCTTTTCTTATTAAACCAAAGTCAATATAGGAAGCTACACACACACGACTTTTACATAAAATGCACACAACAAGCCTGCCTTCATTTTTAACCCTATATTAATCCCAACAAAGAAATAACAAATTAAAACACAAACAACACCAAAAGCTTTGCCATTGCATTGCATTGCATTGCATGCTCTTCAATTTCATCATCAATGGCAGACCATCAGAAGATCCATCCAGTCCACCATGACGCCGAAGCACCGCCACCACCACCCACGGCTCCTCTCGTGCCGCCAGGCACTTCGAAATCCGATAACGGCGATCCAGCGGTCGAGCAATACCGACCGTTCCGCCGCACTATTCCGGTGGTCCACTCAAAACCACCAAAGCGGCGGAGCTGCTGTTGCAAGTGCTTCTGCTGGACCACCCTCCTCCTCTTCCTCATCATCATCATCATCGGCATCATCGCTGCCATCGTATACTTCGTGTTCCAACCCAAGATTCCAAAATACTCAGTCGACAGCTTGCAAATAACCCAATTCAGCCTCAATGGCGTGAGTTTATACGCCACGTTCAACGTCAACATCACCGCCACCAACCCAAACAAGAAGATCGGAGTATACTACGAAAACGGTAGCAAAATAACCGTGCTTTACACCGGGACCGAGCTCTGTCAGGGGTCGTTGCCGGTGTTTTATCAGGGTCACCGGAACACGACAGTGATGGACGTGGCGCTGACGGGGCAGACACAGAATGCCACGGTGATGCTGCAGTCACTGCAGGCGGACCAGCAGGCCGGGCTAGGGATTCCGCTGGATTTGAGGGTGAGAGTTCCGGTGAGGATCAAGCTTGGGTCGTTGAAGCTCATGAAATGGAAGTTCTTGGGTAGGTGTAATCTTGTGGTGGATAGCTTGGTTACTAATAATGTTGTTAGTATTAAGAGTAGTAGTTGTAAGTTTAAGATTAGACTTTGATTTTTTATTTTTTTTTCCCCTTTTATTATCAATTCTTTGGACAGAATCTGATCACCAAACGATTGTGTTTGATTCGCTAATCAGATTCTGTGTACTTAGAATTTTATTTATTTATTTAGAGATATGCTTGTCTTTAATTAAATTGGACTTCTAATATATGATTTTTATGAGAATATTAGTGGGACTTATTGACCCTCTCATGAAAATTAAATTTAGACGTTTAATTCAATCGGAGAGAAGCCGGATTCTTCATTTATGTCTAGCCATTATTACTATTTACATTAGTATTATTATTGTTATTAATATACAGTTTTCTGTATTTTATTTACTTACTGAATAAAACAATTGGAGGATCATAGTTGATTTTTTTCCCTCCATTTTATTATTTGATATACATGAATAAACAATTGGCTACATTTGTAGCCCCCGTCTTCAATTTATTCAGAGTCCAACTTTACTGTTCAAAGTCCAACTTTACTGTTGTATTTTATTAATATTTTGAACATAAATAAATAATATTATGTCACTGTGTGTGTGTATGTATGTACGCATTTACTATTATGTGCATATATAAGCAATATATGGGGGTAATCCAATGCTGCAAATTGGATGGACAAGTTTGCTAAACCCTCTTTTTCTTTTGTTGTTCTGAACGCCGGAACCTTTTTTTCGCAAAATTCTGAGAGCAATTGCTTTGGAATTCCCAGAATAGCTTGGGTTTTTTTTTGTAAAAAATTAATTTGTTCACATATTTTTAGAATAAGTGAATAATATATAAATTTTGATTGGTCCAAAACTGAGTCCTATATCAAAAAAATATATTGAATTAACTCACTTAGACACAATTATTTTTTACAAATAAAAAAATATGTATTACTCACACACTCTTTGCATATGTGAACAAAATTAAACTTGAGTTTTGTATCCTAAGAGCAAAAGGAAGATCGAATCCCAATTATGACTAGGCTTGCCTTGCTCGAAGGGAGGAGGTTGAGCTAGATCACCCAATCCGCTACTATGAATTGATGTTAAGACTATGTGCCTGTTTGGTAGAAATTATAATCAGCTTATTTCAATTTTCAGTTTAATTTAAGCTATTTTGATGTGTTTGGTTTAGCATATAGCTTATAGCTTATAGCTTTTTGGAAGTCAGAAATCAACTTATTCTTTGAGTGGGGCAGGAGATGCTTTAAGAATAAGTCAGAAAACAGCTTATGTTCATAGTTATAAGCTATAAGCTGTTTAGGCATAAGCTATAAGCACTTTCCCACAACTCTACCAAACATGACTATAACAAGTTGATTATATAGTAAATCATTTTCACTTGTCTTAAAAACCTAATAAATTAAAAATATATTTAATTTTGACTTATTTACAAGATGAATTAATCTCAAATGAACACAAGTAATTTTATAGCACATATATGCTTTATTAGGTAAAATATCAGAGAAATTATTTAATAGGATATGTACACCACCCCATCATATGTTGATGTAGTGTGTCAAACTAATAAAATTTAAAGAAAATGACAGTAAACCACGCTACTACCAAGTTATTTAAATTGAGATTAAAAATCAAAATAGTTTCAAAATATGATTAAACTTGTCTTACTATAAACCTATTTGAAACAAGTTGATAACAATTACTCTCTCCGTCCTAAAATAATAGTTCCTTTTGGGGAATCAAATTTTTTTAGTGAGAAATTCTATTTCCACACACTTGATTAACTCAGTGCACATCTTTTCTCAATACACACACCTATTAATTTATTTATTGATTAATTTTATCAATCCACACTAAAAATTACAATTATATCTTTCATTCATAACTATTGTACACATATCACTTAACTCTCATTTCCACACACTTTTGATTTACCCAACTTCCACATTTGCAAAGCCAACCACGGTGAAATCGGTAACTCCCACAGTCACAGTCACAGCCACTGCTATGGCTCGAGTTCTTCAAGCTTCACGGAGATCACTTCTCTCTTCTTGTAGAACCCTAATGCTTCAGTTTCTACAACATCAATTTTCTCACCAACCAAACAAACACATGCCTAATTTTCTCGCCGAACCTCGGACCCAAATGTCGACCAACACCCCCCAAAAATCACCCTTTGAGTCCAACATCATTAGGATACTTCGCAACGACATCCAATACTAATCTGAATACGCCCCTCCCTGCTCGGTAACCTTCCTCCCTTTTGTTTGGTTCTTGAGAAAGTAGAATGAAAAGAAGAGAAAATTTTAAGAGATTTATGATTTTGAGGACCCAATATTTCTTTTTCTGTTTTCCAGCTTTGAGTTTCTAAATGTTCTTATTAATTTGGATTCTTTATTTAGCTTTTGTCATTCCGCATAAAAATGAAGGAATTGGACAATGGTTCATAGTGAATTGATTTTACATTCTTGGTATAAATTGAATTAGCTGAGCTAGTTAAATGGTAAATTGAATATGTTATAGGTACTTGTTTGGTGGGTTAAGAAATGAAAAGAGAAGAAGGAAATTTTGAAAAAAACAAATAGAATTTGAACTTAGATAATGCGAATTTATATTGTAAGTTAATGAAAATCTTGACTCCACTTATTAAAAGTGACAATAAAAGAAAAATTAGGATTTTTTTTTTTTTTTAACCTCAAAAGGTATACATTGAGATTTTTTGTTCTTAAAAGATGTGTATAGAGAATTTTTTTATATATAATATTATGGGTGTTGCTGGATGTTTATTATGGTCATTTTAATTTAGGATATAATTATCATTAAATTAAAATTTCATTAATCTTGTGTTTGGTTGGAGATTTGAAAAAATAAATGAAAAAGATAGGTAAAATATAAATAAAATATACATATATTTTACCTAATTTCACATGCATTTTCTCTTTTTCTTTCCAAATCTCTTCTCAAATCTCCAAACCAAACAGCATAAGTGTGTGGAAATAGAATTTCCCTTTTTTAGTGGTACAATTATTTCATTTTAAAAATATTAATTTTTTAAAATTACCTTTTGATAATATATATTTTTTTGAAAATATCAATTATCATAATTATACTTTTTATATTGTTAATAAATTTAAAAAAATGATAAAATAAAAATTTATATTATTTTAATTCTTAATTTTTGATTTTTTTTAAATATTTTAAGATAATAAAAAATTAATATTTTGAAACGGAAGAGTAATTTTTTAAAAAGGCATGGGGTTCTCGAATTCCTAACAACTCCATCTCAAATTCGCAAGTCATTAATTAAATTCACCAAGTATTACTTATTGTCCATTTAGACAGCGACACGCTTGCACGCTCCTTGTTGAAATCACATACACAGTGTGGGCCGTGTCAAATTTTTCAAAACATTTATTTATTACAAGAATCGAAACCCCGTTGTCTTTCCCTTTCTCTCTTCGTTTTTCATGAAATAAATACGCCAGAAGGGTGCTGTGACGGCTTTCGCGGCTAGGTCCACAAGGACCGAGTTTATTGAATAGTCGCAAATTATATTTGTTTTTCAAAAGTTGGCATAAATTTATTTATTTTATTAAAAAAAAAAAACCTTATTGAAGGCAAAAAAATTTAAAAGAAATTTAATTTTTTTAATTAGATGCCAATCAAAACCTAAATATCCAATTTACCGTCTAATCCACGTACACCATCATCATATATACATATAAAGAAATTATATGGTATATATTGTATATCATATGCAATTCTAATTATAATTTTTATGATATTTGATTATGACTACTTATTAGAATATTAATTATAATTTATTATAATATTAGTTATAATATTATTTTAATTTTGATTTAAATTTTTTTTAATTATACTTTATGTAATATTTAATTTTTTTTTTAATTATAATTCTCATAATTCTCAGCCGTCTTCCTCAGTCGATCTCCGCAACTCAGTCGATCTCCTCAGCCGTCTTCCTACCTCGTCTTCCTCGCCTTCCTCTGTCGATGATCAATAAACTTTTTTGGAGTGCTTTAAGAGGAGGAGCTTCTATTTACATAATAAAAATATCTTCTTACCTTTCTTATATTAAATATTTTTTATTATATTTTTATTCCTATCTAAAATCACTAAAAAATACTCAATATAAAAATTAAAAAATAAATAAATTAAACTCTAATTTTTAATCAACCCACCCTTTACCACCAACTCCATTGACCCATCAACATTGTCGCATCTCCGCTACTATCCTTCTTTTCCTTTCGTCACTTACCGCCACCCGCAACCCATCTCACCATCCACAAGCCCCGCTCATTACCCTGTCCCAGCCCCTCTTTGCCTTACCCTGCCACCTCCAACCTCTACCGTCAACCTCTAGCCCCTCATCCACCACCTTTTTCCCAAGTCTCTCCCTTTTGTCGCCCATGTCACTACCCTTCTACTCTTTTTTCTTCTTCTTCTTTCCCATATCCAATAGCTGGAACGAGTGTCACAGCGATAAAGGGCTGCAAAAGTGGAAGTTGAGTGGGGGAAAACTGCAGGAAGTGGTCATAGGATGGGAAAAGATTGCTGGGTGGTGATAGTAGGATTGGGAGTGCTACTAGGTGGCGGTCGCTGGGTCAAGCAGGGTTGTTGGGTGGTGGTAGAAGAGTGGGGATGTGTTTGGTGCGTGGTGGTCGCGAAGTGGGGGAAAGTCATCCATCATTATGATTAGGGGTATGCGCGGTGCGATTCAGACAGTTTGAGAGTAAAATTATAAACTGAATGGCCGGTTAACGGATTGGCAAATTGCGATTTGATTTGGATGGATTGACGGATTGAAAAATATTCTAATTAATTATCAAGCCTTTACATAATATTTTCCAAATATATAACATAAACTAATTTTACATAATATTTTTCATATATATAACTATTAATTTGTAATAAATTTTACATATTAAATCTCTCTCACTCATTTTTACTTTGATATTTCATTATACGTCAAAAAATATATATGTATTAACTATAGCGGAACGGAGTTAATTCAAAGGCAGATTATAAATTTTGAAGTTTAGACCGCGATTAGCAGATTGAGCAACGGTGCGGATTGATGTGGGTCGGTGCAGTTTTAACGGATCGGACGGCATTTTACACAGCCTTAATTATGATTCATAATTACAAAAATATTATTGTCACATTATTGTGTGTTTTTTATAAAAAAAATTTATATGTTTAGCAATTTTTTTTTTTTTTAATAGCAGTTGCCTTAGACACTGCAAAATGTATCAAAACCCACATCACTGCCATGCTCCCGTCTACATGCACACTACCAAAAAAAACTTCATAGTTAAACTAATCAAACTTCACAAACATTCGGCATGTGCAAAATAAGGGGCATAGGCTATTTGTAACAGGTGCATCACGTATTTCAGTTTCTTGTATTGGCTCATACAACATCCAAATCTTTCTTTTCTAAATCCAATTCAAATAGCTTATTCATCCCTTAGAAAACCATAAACTGCTCATACCATGCTGCTGCTCATCAATGGATAACAGGCTTTAGAGGATGAGCTCTTAGTTTTGACAAATCAAGGTTGGCATCCAGTTCTTCATCAAGTTCCCCCACAATGCTTCTGCAAATGGAGAAATCAACATCAATGAAATCCAATTTTGCAGTAACAGAGATGAGTATAGTAATAGTAGTTACCATCAAAATAACAGGAGTTGCAATATAACCCTTACATGTTGTCACCTCTTATGATGTATAGGCCTAACACAAGTTGCTGGACACCTTCCTGCAAAACAGAGTAATCATCAACATTATTCCTATGATTACTTTCCGGAGCAATGAGAATATCTGAATGATGAAAATCAAAATAAGATAAAATGCATTTATGGTCTACTCATTAAGAGGAGAAAAGTGTTAACATATTATATTAGCCGAAAGTTTCACTAAGGTCTGTCTGTAATCATTTTGTGCCCTCAGGGATTATCTTATAATTGACTTTCTTGTAAACCCTAATCTTCATTTATAAATAGGGGGTGATATTCTATCATACCCCTAAGCTGGTTACTCAAGCTTCATGGTATCAGAGCAGAACCTCTAGGGTTTCAGCTCACCCTCGTTGGTAGACCTTTACACCAACGACACTCTAGGGTTTGGAAGCTTACCTGGGTGGATCATCACTCAGCCGTCAGCTCGTCTTCCTCGCCTTCCTCTGTCGTCTCCCTCACCTCGTCAGCTCGTCTTCCTCACCTCGTCGATCTCCTCACCTCGTCTTCCTCGCCTTCCTCTGTCGTCTCCCTCACCTCGTCGATCTCCTCGACTTCCTCTGTCGATCGTCACTCGTCGTCGTCTTCCTCAGCCTCTGTCTCACTGTGGTATGATCTCAACCTTGGTATATATAAATATATATATATATATATCCTGATATATATATAAATATAGCCTGTTATATATATTTATATATAAATACATGTATACATAAATAAATCAATATATATATAATAAAAAAAAAAAACAAACAAACAAACAAACAAACAAAAAGAAAAAAACAAAACAAAACAAAAATGGTTTCTTAATTTTGTTATGTCTTTATAGTGGTCATTGTGCCTGTTATCTCACTACCACCTTCCGGGTTTGTGATTTTCACTAGTTTGTTGCGGGTTTGGTAGTATTGTATTCATGACAGATTCCATCAGTGTGTCCTCTTCTTCTCAAACACCAAAGAGTGAGAGTCCCATTCTACCTACTACCATGACTGAGAACCCCAACCCTAGTCTGAAAATCACCACCTCTCTATTTAATGGTCAGAACTACCTAGCATGGTCTCAAAGTTTGACTATGTTTTTGAAAAGCAGAGGGAAAATGGGGTATGTTGATGGCAAGATACAAGCACCTAGTACCACTGACTCAGGTTATGACCAATGGGAGATTACCAACTCTTTGATTATGAGTTGGTTTATCCATTCGATGGTTCCAGAACTTGGTGAGGGCTACTTGTCTATGGAGACTGCCCAGGACGTTTGGGAGGCTGTGGCTGTTACCTATTCCCACCAAGGAAATTTTTCACAAGCATTTGAGTTGCGCCGATCTATTGAGAGCTCACTTCAGGGGGAGCAGACTGTTCTTCAGTACTTCACTTTCCTCACCAACGGCTGGAAACGCCTTGACCACCTGGAAGACTATAAGCCCGTTTGCCCTGCTGATTCTGTCGGGTACAAGAAGTTCATCGCACGGGAACGGGTCTTTAAATTTTTGGCCGGCCTAAATGTGGAGTATGATCCAGTTAGGGGTCGAGTTCTGAGTATGGACACTCTTCCTTCACTACAGGAGGCATTTGCCTATGTACAAAATGAGGAGAGTCGCCGGCCTCCGCACCAGTTATCTCTCTTGTTGACTCGTTGAGGTCGAGAAAGAAAGTAAGCAGAGGGCGGGACGAAGAAGCCATTTTCTCTCGCAACAGAGTGTTACAGACTCTCTCTCTCAGCACAACGGTGTTACAGCCTCTCTCTCTCAGCACAACGAAGAGTTTTACAGAGGATTTCGCAGGGTTTTTTGCTTCTGCCTCAGCCTCAGCCTTCGTCTTGGTTATATAGCCAAGGCAGACACGCGCATCCTGCGCCGCTCGGCGCTCGCCGACAACCTGGCACGCCTTTTCATGGCACGCCTTTTGATGCATTTGGGCACGCCTTTTGATGGCACGCCTTTTGAAA
>NW_021027913.1:66268-93340 GCF_004153795.1 Camellia sinensis
TAAGAAATAATATTACACTGACCTTGTAATGATTTTCACAAATTATCAAACTTGCAAAATGTAACAATGGAGAAGATGAGTTATTCTAAGAAAAGATGGGTAGATAAAAGAGAATAATAAATATTAGGAAAAAGAAATATATACACAAAAGTAATAAACACTGAAAAAATGCATATAAAGTAAGAAATAATATTATGAGCACAAAAATGGAAAAGATGAAAAAATGTATAGATGAACTGAAAAATATTGAGAAATAGAAATATACACACACAAAGTAACAAACACTGAAAAATGCATATAAAATAAGAAATAATATTACACTGACCTTATAACGATTTTCACAGATCATAAAACTTGCAAAAAGTAACAATAGAAAAGATAAGTTATTATGAGAAAATAAGGGTATATAAGAGAGAATGATTGAATTTAACTGGAATAAACTAAATAGAGAAACATGTATATGGGAGTTGTAGGAGTTGTGAGTTTCATTTTTTTAAATAATGTGATATTAAATTGAGAGTGGGATAGATATTATTGTGGTGATGGATACTGATGAAAATTTTATCATCTATTTTTATTTTTATTTTTATTTTATATTTTATATTTTATAAAAGGGGAAGGAGTGAGAAGGCCTGAATAGGGGGAAGAAAGGTGTCACGTTGTTTTTTTTTTTTGGGGGGGGGAATTTTGAGAATTTAGGAATGAATATTTAGAGGCTTTTGACAAAATAACTACATTTGGTTATATATATAGTATAGTTGAATCAATAATATCATGTGGTTATATTTTAAAATTTACTTTGATTTAATTACGATAAATTAAATGTTTCAAAGACATTATCATATTGATCAATTCTAATAATTCTATAACATGTGTATTTTTATAATTTCAAAAAAATTAGCATTAGGATCTTGAGCCTCAAAATCATACCACGTTTTTTTTCTTATATAATATTATAGATTAAATTGAGTTTAGATTTTATCTATTTATATAAATATGGGTGTAGAGGGTTAGAAATTAAAGTCCAAATTAAATATGGACCTAAATGCAAAGGTCGCCCCTGTTAGGTGACTAGGAATGATTAAAGGAGCATGGGCTAAAGCCCAAGGGAAGTGGGTCAATAGTGGGTCGAAGCAGGTCCAACCCACCAAGGGTCCAAGCGAACCCAATGAGGGGAAAATTTCTAAGTCAAGTTGCAGAGGCAGCACTTGTAGTGGTCAAGTTGCAAAGGTTCTTTGTCGGCGCCACCATCTCTAATATTGTCAGTGCCGCTATTTGAACTTGCCACGAGAAATAGCCGTCGTAGTAACTACAATCGTCACAACTAACTTGCGGAGGGAAAACCCCACCAAGGTGATAGCAACCTTTGGGAAGAGCTTCCGTCCACAAACAGAGGCAAGTACTTGGTGCTGATAGCAGGCCCCAAAGCCTACTGGTTGGAGCTGATAGCAGGCCTAGAGATACCAGTATACTGCGGTAACTTCTGCTTCTGATGAGAGTCCAGGTAATTTTGAATCTCGTGAGTCCATTGATCTTGATGTTCCTATTGCCAAGAGGAAGGGTGTGAGATCTTGTACTCAACATCCTATCTCACAGTTTGTATCATACTCTCATTTGTCATCCTCATATAAAGCATTTGTGTCCAATATTTCCTCTGTTAGCATACCTAACCATTTTCAGGATGCTCTTGCTACCTCTGAGTGGAAACTAGCCATGATTGAGGAAATGAAAGCACTTAGGAAGAATGACACTTGGGAATTGACTGAGTTACCTACGGGCAAACGACCTGTGGGATGTAAATAGGCATATACTGTGAAACACAAAGCAGATGGGTCTATTGAGCGTTACAAGGCAAGACTTGTGGCAAAAGAGTTTACTCAGACATATGGCATTGATTATCAGGAGACCTTCGCACTAGTGGCTAAAATGAATTCAGTCAGAGTACTTCTCTCTCTAGCAGCTAATCTAGATTGGCCGCTTTATCAATTTGATGTCAAGAATGCTTTTCTCCATGGTGACCTCGAAGAAGAAGTATATATGGACATTCCTCCGGGTTTTGAGGATCATCAAACAGAAGGCAAAGTATGCAAACTTCGGAAGTCATTATATGGTCTCAAACAATCTCCAAGGGCTTGGTTTGAAAGATTCACTCAGGCTATGTTTAAATATGGTTTCAAACAAAGTCAGGCAGATCACACATTGTTTGTGAAACATTCCTCACGCGGTAAGACTACAGCACTTATTGTTTATGTAGATGACATAGTTCTTACAGGCAATGATAGTGAGGAAATACCCCTGTTGAAGAAATATTTAGCTAAAGAATTTGAAATCAAAGACTTGGGAAGCTTGAAGTATTTTCTGGAAATTGAAGTTGCTCGCTCTAAGGATGGGATATTTATCTCACAGAGAAAATATGTACTTGACCTGTTGAAAGAAACTGGGATGCTTGGCTGTAAGGCATGTGCCACCCCACTGGAACCCAATCAGAAATTGGGGGATGATGAAGGAGGAGAAGCTGTGGATAGGGGGAGCTATCAACGATTAGTGGGTAAGCTCATTTACCTATCTCACTCCCGTCCTGATATTGCTGTTGCTGTCAGTGTAGTTAGTCAGTTTATGCATGCTCCTCATCAGATTCACTTTGATGCTGTCATGAGAATCTTGAGGTATTTGAAGTCTGCTCCTGGTAAGGGTCTGTATTTTTCAAAGTATGATCATCTTCGTGCAGAAGCCTATACAGATGCTGACTGGGCTGGGTCAGTAACTGATAGGAGATCAACTTCAGGGTATTGCACATTTGTTGGCGGCAACCTAGTTACTTGGAGGAGTAAGAAACAGAATGTGGTTGCCAGGTCAAGTGCAGAAGCTGAGTTTAGAGCTATGGCACAAGGTGTGTGTGAACTTTTATGGATCAAATTATTGTTGCGTGATCTAGGTATTGATCAGACGGATTCCATGCGGTTATACTGTGATAATAAGGCCGCCATCAACATCGCTCACAATCCAGTTCAACATGACAGGACAAAACATGTTGAGATTGATCGCCACTTCATTAAGGAGAAACTCACTAGTGGTACCATTTGTACTCCTTTTGTCCAGTCTGGTGAACAACTTGCTGACATTCTCACCAAGGGGATTGGGAATAAACCATTTCATGACATATTAGGCAAGCTGGGCATGAGAGATATCTTCGCACCAGCTTGAGGGGGAGTGTTAACATATTATATTAGCCGAAAGTTTCACTAAGGTCTGTCTGTAATCATTTTGTGCCCTCAGGGATTATCTTGTAATTGACTTTCTTGTAAACCCTAATCTTCATTTATAAATAGGGGGGTGATATTCTATCATACCCCTAAGCTGGTTACTCAAGCTTCAAAAAGGATATCAACTTTCTTCATTCTACACTCAACCAAATGGATTAAGCTATGTAGAACAACAGGCAGAAATGACATGGTTCACCCGTAACTAAAACTCCACTGGTTGTAATTAATTTCCACCCCCCAAACCCCCAAAATCTAACAAAAAGAACATATCAACAAAGAAATGAAAGCCACGAAGCTACAAAAAAATTTGTTGTCCCATGAGGCAAGCATAAGGGACAAAAAAACCAAGACTTAAATCAGTCAAGTTTTGTGTTGGCTATTCTTCGAAGCTCGGAAAAAGTTATTAAAACCTAAAGCTTAGGTTCTAGGAAAGCTCAAAATTCCCTACCCACAAGGCCCCAAAATCAAAAGTATGAGCATAAAAGGTCTCAAACATTAAACAAATAGATTAACCATTCTTTTACTATTCTAATAAAAATCCATGTTAAGACTATTGAAGAACCTGGAAGTGCACAACGACATAGAAAAATAGCGATTATTCATGAATGCATGTATTATGCTTTCTACAGAAATTGATCGAACCTTGGTGGAGTAAACGCGTTCATGAGATTCATCAAGAATTATATTTGTAGCTTGGTCAAAACCTTTTAACACTCCCTGAGGAGAAACTGTAACAGTTAGTACAACTACTTTATTTTTTAAAAAAAAACTGCAACGAGGTCCAAACTGCAGAACTCACCACTATATTGCGCCCATCATTTGTAATGATAGAAATTGTTTCTACAAAAAAAAAAAATATATAAAAAATAATAAATAAGACAGTTTTAGCAAGATAATAAAAGTACGCCACAGAGACCTGGTAATTTAGCAAAGAAAATTTTGGATTCAGGAGAAAATCATAGACCACTCAAGAAAAAAAATCAAAATGCAGAATACGTGCCAACTTTTTTTTTTTTTTTGAAAAAAAAAAATAATAAAAACAAGCAATTAAAACAATAGAAGTAGATGATGACATATTAAAACAGGTATAGGGATTGCATACGATCACAAGGATTCAAGCCCAGCCCCACTGACATTTTGTAAACTCCAACAGAAATTACTAGCTGAATGCTTACCAGACTTCTGGCACACAAAAAATAAATAAAATCAGCTTACATTTTCTTCAAGAGAACTTGCTGATGGTTCAGATAGAAAGTTCAACATGATAAAAAACAATGGTATTATTAATAAAAATTAAAAAACCAAAATAATAAACAATAAAGAATAAATAATAATAGTAATAAATGTGATCGCTTTCACAGCAATCTAACTTATTAGTTCACTTATGCTCTGCACATAGTCACTCCCACCAAAGATATATTTTTTATTTATTTAGAATAGATATTCCATTAACGAAGAAATTAAGTGGAAAAACAAAAGAAAGGAATTAACCAAACCCCAATCAAGAACAAACAAAAGAAAAAAATACTCTTATCTAGACAGCCAATCACTAATCCCTGTAGGCCCTGAAATTAATGACCGGGCAAACCTCTCATGACCGACTTGAACTTGAGAACTAGGATTTTATCTAAGGGTTTTTAGCACTTAGCCAATCCCTAGGGTTAATTGAATGTACATAATTTGAATGTGTAAACAATCCCAAGCCTCAAAAGTAAGGGTTTCTACAAGGATCACAACCAGTTTAAAATTCAACCAAACTCTGTATGGAATTTGCACCTTTTTGGGTCCATAACACTATGAAGTGTATCCCCAAAAATGGTCCAACACAAGAAATTTGCAAGGGCAAGCAACAGGGTTTCCTATAGGCAACTGCAAGAGCATTGTGTCAAGGTTTCTAAAGCCAAATGAACAAGGCACACACTTGAAAAGTACATAGAAGAGTCGATAGATGTAAATACTCTTGCAATGCTTCCTAGAATTGGAACACCAAATAAATGGCTCAAAACGGAACTCGAATATAGGGGGTTCAGGCAGGTTTTGTCAAGGTCAAGAAACCTCCTCAACCCATAACAAAACCATCCTCAGCTCTCAAGTCGGATTGCTCAAATCTGAAACCAACCAGTGCGAACCCAAAAACCAATCCCCTATCGGGTAAACAAAAACTGAGAAAGATTGATGGCAATTTAGTTTGGGAATTTTATCGAACACTAGGCGTGTCAAATTCAAAACTGAGTCATTTCTCTGTTCCCACATGTGTGTTGGAGCTGTCAGAGGAAATCAAAAAGAAGAAATTCATACATACCGAGAGAGAGAGAGAGAGAGAGAGAGAGAGAGAGGCGACCAGACCACTGCTTGGGGTGTTCGTCGATCCCTGTGGCGGGCGATATGAATGGATTGTTGTAAACCAATAAAGTGGGACGTAACCGTGACAAGTATGGCTATTTCCAGGGCATGTGTACGACCTTTCACGCTAGCTTATAATTGTACATCATTCTATCAGCAGCTAAAACTATCCTTACCAAGGCTGCGTAAAATATCCAATAATCCATTGAAATTGTACAATGCATATTAATCTAGATGGCTCTATTCGTTAACTATGATTTAAATTTCAGAATTTATAATTTCCATTCGAAATCGTTCTGCTCTACTATCGTTAATATATATATATATTTTAACCTATAATGAAATATTAAAATAAAAGCAAGCATGAAAAATATTAAATATGTGAAATTTATTATAAATTAGTGATTATATATATAAAAAAACATTATGTAAAATTAGTTTGTATTAAATATATAAAAAATATTTATATAAATTAGTGTTATATATTATACAAAGGCTTAATAATTGGTTAAAATATTCTTCAATCCGTCCAAAATCGCTCAAAACGCAATTTGTCAATCCACTAATCCGCTAATTTTTTGGATAACCCTAAATGCCCGCCAATTGCTTAGACACTAACCAAAAATTTGAATTTTATTTTATTTTTGTTGAGTACCCCAAATCATTTCAATTTTATGCCCATTCACTAATTAATCGTCATTCGTCATTGGAGTCATCTTGCTGACCAGTCCCATTCGTTTTCTGATGTCGCTCCTCCACCTATTCCTCTCAAACCCTAACCCCACCACCCACCATCCATCATCACCAACAGAGAAAGAGAGAGAGAAAGAGATGGGGGGTCATTGTGATCAGAGAGGATGGCAAAAATACCAGATCTAATAGGGTGATTTTGCAATCGAGAGTCACAACTAGCGCACGAAAGGCAAGTTGTAAAGGGTGGTAAGTGGGTGAGGTTTTGCGATCAGGAGTTGTGCTTGGCCAGAACGGGTTTGTCGAGAGTTGTAAAGAGGAAAATGAAAGGTTCGTGTGTGGCAGAGAAGCTTAGGATCTACCAACGATGATGACAACGGTGGGGCAATGGAAAAAAAGGGACTAGGGGTTAACGACAACGGTGGGGCAATCGAAAAGAAGGGACTAGGGATTAACGAACGGAGGTTACGATGATAGGACATGCTGGTAAGAGGTTGGGGGTGGCGACTGTTGTGCCTAGGAAGCAGAAAATAATCACACACAAGCACGCAAGCAAGAACACACAAAGATTTATGTGGTTCGGCAAATCACCTACGTCCACGGGCAGCTGATTTCACTATATTTGGAACAAAGAATTACACACTCTATAATTCTCTCTCTGCTCTGTATTCTCTCTTCAACTCACCACACTGACCCCCTTCCATTCACTAACTATTTGTAGATGAAATGGAGAGCCAAAGTCTTCAACAAGCCACTGACAACATTTATAGCAACCACCAACAACCAACAAGATTACACACCCTACCATGAGTAGCTCGGCTGAAAATGTCCAGCTTCTTCAATTTTTTCTTCAATCAGTAGCCATTGTTGACAAAGGAAAACAAAACAAATCTGAGCCAATCTTCAACAAATCTCTAGCTTGGCGAGGATTCTCTATCCAACATAGTGATCGATCAATAATGCCATGCACCCGAAGCTGCTCAGTTCCGAGAGATGTTGACCAAGTCCAAACAGTGTTGGAACTTAATCCTAGAAACCACTTTTGTGAGCATATCGATTGGAGTAAAATATCCCTTTCATTCACAATTTCTCGAACGAAATGGACACGAACATCAATGTGCTTGGTGCGGGAATGATGAACCTGGTTCTTTGCCAAACAAATGGCACTCTGATTGTCACAGTACACCTCAATGTGCTTCTGAACAATACCCAAGTCCTCAATCAACCTATGTAGCCAACTAGCTTCCTTAAAGACTTCTGTCACTGCCATGTACTCTGCCTCTGTAGTAAACAAAACCACTGTTGACTGAAGCGTTGACCTCCAACTCACCAGCCCTTTAGCAAGCGTAAATAAATACCCTGTTGTTGATCGGCGTTTGTCCAAGTCACCAGCATAATCTAAGTCCACATATCCAACCAAATTTTGTCTGAGTCTATGATCTCTCTCGAACTTCAAACCCATATTAACTGTGCCATGTAAGTACCTTAAGAACCATTTCATTGCCTGCCAATGACCTTTCTTCGGATCATGCATATACCTGCTTACCATACTCACAGCATGTGAGATATCAGGCCTTGTACAAACCATAGCATACATTAATGCACCAACTGCATTTGCATATGGAACCTGTGCCATATGCTTCCATTCTTCTTCTGTGCTTGGAGATATCGAAGCACTAAGCTTGAAATAAGGGGCCAATAGTGTACTCACAGCTTTTGTTTTTTCATTTATGCCAAATCTGTCTAATACCTTTTTCAGATACTGGGTTTGTGTCAGACAAACCGTGCCCTTCGTTCTGTCTCTTTTAATCTCCATGCCAAGAATTTTCTTTGCTTCGCCAAGATCCTTTATTTCGAACTCTCTTGCCAATTATGCCTTGAGTTTGTCAATCTCTAACTTGTTCTTAGATGCAATTAGCATATCATCTACATATAAGAGCAAATAGATGAAGGAACCATCAGAAAGCTTACGAAAATATACACAATGATCATATTGACTTCTTGTGTATTTCTTTTCTGTCATAAACCGATCAAATCGCTTGTACCACTGTCTTGGAGACTGCTTCAAACCGTACAATGATTTCTTTTATTTGTAAGCCCAATTCTCTTTTTCAGCAACTTTGAAACCATCTGGCTGGGACATGTATATCTCCTCTTTAAGATCTCCATGTAAGAAGGCAGTTTTGACATCGAGTTGGGTGAGCTCGAGATCAAACTGTGCAACCAAAGCTAGCAAGATACGAATAGACGTGTACTTCACAACAGGTGAGAATACCTCATTGTAGTCTATTCCTTCCTTCTGAGCATAGCCTTTAGCTACCAATCTAGCTTTGAATCTGATGTTGTTTTTGCCTGGGATGCCTTCCTTCTTGGTATAAACCCACTTACACCCAATCGCTTTCTTGCCTTTTGGAAGTTACACCAACTCCCAAGTCTGGTTCTTGTGAACTGACCCGATCTCTTCATCCATAGCCTCCTTCCATTTGACACTTTTTGCATTCTGCACGGCTTCTTTGAAAGTGCAAGGAACATTATCTTCAATGATTGAAAGTGCATAGGCCACCATATCAGTCATCCAACCAGGTTGTTTAATAACTCTTTTTTCTTTTCTGATTGCAATGGGTTCTGATTGTTGTGGGCCCTCTGGATCTTCATTCTCATTTGAACTCTCTTCAGGATCTTCTTCAGAGCTATCAACTGAAACTTCTTCAAGATTGTTGCCTGTCTGAACAGTCTTCACTGGAGTCTCAAACTCCAACTGCACTGACTTCTTCAATGCTTCATCATTTTCTTTAGGATTTGGTTGCTTCAGCATTGTAGACTCATCAAGGGTAACGTCTCTTCTAGTGACAACTTTCTTTGATTCAGGGCACCAGAGTCTTTATCCCTTGACACCATCACTGAAGCCCAAGAAAATAGCTTTCTTGGCTCTAGGATCCAACGCAGATTCTGTAACATGAAAATAAGCTGGACATCTAAAGATACATAGCTGATCATAATCAGTAGCTGGCACTCCTGACCATACCTCATGGGAGTCTTGTCATCTAGTGCTGCAGCAGGTAGTCATTTGACAAGATGACGAGCATAGTTCAATGCCTTGCCCCAAAATGCCTTGCTTAATCCTGAATGTGACAGCATACACTGGACTTTCTCCACCAAAGTGCAGTTCATGCATTCTGCAACTCCATTTTTGCTATGGCGTTCCACTAACTGTGAAATGTCTCATTATCCCTTCATTCCGGCAAACTTCAAAGAAGGGATCTGATGTATATTCGCCGTCATTGTCTGATTTGAGCTTCTTGATCTTCCTGCCTGTCTGGGTCTCAATCATTTTCTTCCACATAAGAAAGATGTCTAATACTTCATCTTTATGCTTTATTGTGTAAACCCATACTTTTCTTGAGAAATCATCAATAAGCGACACAAAGTAATGTTTACTTCCCAAAGAAGCATTCTTGGAAGGACCCCATACATCGGTGTGAACGTAGTCTAGAATCCCTTCGGTACGATGAATAGTAGTACCAAACTTGATTTTTGTTTGCTTGCCCAGTACACAATGCTCGTAGAACTCAAGTTTCCCTATTTTGGCGCCTTTCAACAGTCCTTTTTTTACCAACCCTTGTAAAGATTTTTCTCCAGTATGCCCTAAGTGCATGTGCCAAAGTCTGGAAGTGTCTGATGCATCATCTTCTGAGCTGGTGAAGACAGCCACTCTCCCTATGACTGTAGAGCCGTCTAGGAAATATAAATTTCCCTTCCGAGTACTCTTCATTGCAACAAATGCTCCTCTAATAACTTTGAGGACTCTACCTTCCACAGTTACTCTGTAACCTTTGGAATCTAAAATTCCTACTGAGATGAGATTCTTCGTCAAATCTGGTACATACCGAACATTTTCAAGAATTCTGATTCTTCTATCATACATCTTCAATCGAATTTTTCCAATCCGCTTTGTTCTGCAAGCTTGGTCATTGCCCATCAACACAACTCCTCCATCAAACTCTTGAAAGCTCGAGAACCACTGCTTGTTAGGACACATGTGGTAGGAACATTCAGAATCTAGAATCCATTCATTAGACTGGCCATGTGATGAAACTATGAAGGCTGATCTTTCACCATTATCTCCATCTCGTGCAACGTTCACCTTTTCTTCTTTCTTGTCTTTATTGGGACAATCTTTTGCCCAATGTCCCTTCTGGCGACATGCAACACACTCATCTTTTGCAAGACGTTTTCTATCTGATGACCTCCCTCTAGATTTTGAGCGAGACTTTCCCCATCCTGTATGTCTTCTGTTATTCGTCCTGCCTCTGACTGTCAATACTTCTGATGCTGAATCCCTGTTTATAGACTTATATTTCCTTCTGAACTCATTATTTACCAAGGCGTTTAAAACATCAACGTACTTGATCTTTTCTTTACCATACAGTAAAGTGGTGGTGAGATGATCATATATATTAGGCAAGGAATTCAACAATAACAGTGTTTTATCTTCATCATCAATTTTAACATCCAAGTTTTTCAAATCGGCAATAATTTTGTTGAAATTATTCAAGTGTTCGTTCATCGAAATACCTTTCTTGTAGTCGAAACGAAGAACGTCTTCTTCAAGTAGAGCCGGTTCTCAATGCTCTTTGTTATGAACTTGTCTTCCATCGCCTTTCAAAGCTCCTTCGCAGTATCATATTCTGTGAATGCGTACTTTTCCTCTTTTACAAGGCAAAGTCGGATGGAACTACAGGCCAAGAGATTCACTTTCTCCCATTCTATCTCGTCCAAGTCATCTGGTTTGTCTCCCAGAGTGAAATGTAGGTTCATCTGGACAAGCATATCTTTAATTTCATATCTCCACATGCCGAAGTTGCTACAATCAAACTTCTCTACCTCGAACTTAGCGTGGGACACGAGGATCCAATGTCCAATGCTGCTTGTAACTGCGAGGCTACTTGTAGACTCGGCTAATCTCCTCTCTGTAGATTCTGCCATTGAGACTTTTAAAAAAAGCTCCACCACAACAATAGCGGATGCTTGAAATGCCGGAGATACGACAACTTCTAAGCTCTCGAAAAACTTCACTGAAATTTCGGGTCCGAATCTCAAAACAAAGGAATCCGCGGTTGTGTCCGGAATGGTTGATTTAGCTAGGAAAGTACTTTCTCCACCTCTCTAGGGACCTCAATGAAATTTCTCTAAATTTAGGGGCCAAATTGCAATTTCTCAAAAATCTAGGAAAGTTACTGTAATTTACAGAAGTTTCAGGGGCTAAATTGTAATTTCAGCAAGATTAGAGACTGAAATGTAATTTACCAAACTTTCAGGGACCTCCTTGCAATTTCAAAAATTTTGGCTGACTAGGATGTTGACGTGGCAGATGTGCTGATGTGGAGATGACGTGGCAGTTGAGCTAGCGGTGACATGTCTCGACACGTGGCAGTGACTTGGCAGGCTGAGTGGGACGCTGACGTGGCAAATATGCTGATGTGTCAATGACGTGGCAGTTGAGCTGGCGATGACTTGTCTCGACATGTGCTTCAAACATGGCAGTGACTGGGCTGACACTTGGCGCTGATGTGGCGTGATGTGGCGGCGACGTGGCAGCTTCCAAAAATAATTTGGAAATTTGTATGTGATGAGTCTTGAACCCTTGACCTGAAGGTGTTGAACTAAGGCTCTAACCACTCTGCCAAGTGTTAACTTATGCTATGTTAATGCACAAGTGAATACTTAAAGCCTTTAGGATAGGTTGACTTCTTTGCCGAACTGAACTTTCCGGCAAGTCTCTGGCATAACTTCGGCAAGCGCGTGAAGGCGCATAAAGTGTCCTCGTGGGTTGGTCTTTTTGGGTCCGAACTCCGCTCGTTGAGTAGGTCGTCGTGGTATGCTGAAAACTCGATTTCGACAACTTCGAAATTTTTAGTTTACAGAAAAACACTCTATTTTTCGCATAACAATGCTCTGATACCAATTTGTTGTGCCTAGGAAGCAGAAAACAATCACACACAAGCACACAAGCAAGAACACACAAAGATTTACGTGGTTCGGCAAATTGCCTACATCCACGGGCAGCGGATTTCACTATATTTGGAACAAAGAATTACACACTCTATAATTCTCTCTCTGCTCTGTATTCTCTCTTCAACTCATCACACTGACCCCTCCCTGTAGCAATCCCGATTTTGACCCGCCTCTTGTGGTGTTCCGAGTTCAAGTTAGTATGGTTTTGAACGGTGTTACGTATCTTAGTTTCCCTTGTATTCCCTTTTGTGACAACCCTCACCACTGTTTACTGATAAAACCACTGATTACTGTTAAACTGAGACTGATCATGATAATTAACTGAATTGACTGAAATTACTAAACTGATTGATTGATTGTGCTAGTTTAAGTGCATACCTATCTGTTGACTGTTAAAATTATTTGTTTATGTTGTATGCTTTAAACTGCAAATTGAAGACTTTATCGACGGCCGAATATGAAATTAATTGATGATTGATGATAATTAGAATTTATGTGATCTTATGGTGTATTTATCCGAAATGTGATTTGGTATGATTAAATTAGATTAAACAAAGTTAAACCACATAAGTTAGACTAATTACCAATTTGCCATCCTAGTAGGCCACTTGCTAGACACTTGTGAGACTTGGTCATATACATTGCATATCATTTCTTCAGCCCTTTTGTGAGCTATATTTGACTAGAGAGAGAGAGAGTGAGAGGAAAAGAGTGATTTCAACAATTTAGCTTGGTGACTTGAAGAAATTGAAGGTTGATTGCATAATTGAGCTTCTAGTCTTGTGATTGGAGACCTAAGTTAGAGAATTCAACCTCTCTTTGATGTATTTGTGTGTTGTCTTGCATGGTCCTTAAGAAATTAGAGATTCTAGCTAAGAGATGGTTCATAATGTTGAATTGTAGCATGTATCATGCATGCATGTTGCCATTCTTGAGTTTTGAAGTTATTGTTCATGAAATTCCTCATGCATGTCCATATTTTTGCATTGGACCATGAATTCATCTTGTTTTTGGAGAATTAGCTCATTAGAGCATGTAATTGAAGCTTTGAATTGGTTTAAACTCATGCATGTCATGTTTGAGTTATGTTCATGAAAATTGGTTTGAAATTGTGTTTAATTGAACTACCCTTGGGCTTTGATTTCTCAAATTGACCTTTGAAACATGTTATATTATGGGTTTTAAAGAGTTTTCCAGAAAATTGGCCCAAAAGGATCGAATTTGGTGTTTTAAAACTTGGTTTGAACTTGAGGTTCGAATCTAGAATTTCTAGAATTTGGATTTACGCTCGAGCGAGGTTATTGGCGCTCGAGCGGGAAAATCGTGTTCCCAGTACTTTCATCTGTTTTACAGTCCGCTCGAGCAGGGTATTGGACGCTCGAGCGAGGACCTGTGTCACAAACTCGAGCGGGTCTCGAGCGCCCAATTGAGTGTGATTTTCACACATCCAGTACTTTTTGCATGTTTTACAGTCCGCTCGAGCAGAGTATTTTGTTTGCCTGTCCGCTCGAGCGTGGTAAGTGACGCTCGAGCGAGACCTTTGTTTTCTAAAAATCCTGAAAATGTTTTTAAAGTACATCTTTGCATCCTCATTCCATTCTAGGCATTCTTAGGCCTAGTTTAAAGCATCTTAATGAGGATATTGTTATAGAACCACACCGAGTCAAGATAGGGATTAAGTTACTAATTTCTCAACTGTGTAGCTTAGTGTGTGTTCACTCTGTAACTGTGTAGGGTTGGCATCCGGAGACGCGCTCTAGCTTATCTGTAGCCCAGAACTCTGTGAGTAACAATGTTGTAAAGATATGTTCGAAAATGAATATTTTCTGAATGATTAACTGAACTGTTTTCTGAACTGTTTACTGTTAACTGAATGAATGTTTGTCCTCTATTCTGAACTGTATTGTGGCATCCTTAGCAACTACTGTTACTGTTGCTGCTACTGTTATAGAGATCTCTGTCGGTTCCCATGTTTGGAACCATTACTGATGGCTATCATTGACTGTTCGGTCTTTCAAGACCTACTGTTTACTGTACTATTCTGCTAATGGATGTACCACATATGGCTGTTATGACTGAATGACTTATACATTGAATCAATTGACTGTTTTCAATACTAAAAGGACATTCATTCTTAACCTCTTTACGCATTATGTTATTCACTGGGCTTTAGCTCACTGCTCATATATATATGTAGGTGTACAGGCACCGGACTGTTGCTAGAAGCGTCAGGGTAAACTCCAGTTTTGTCAAGCCAACCTTTATGCCTCACTTCGAGGTTCCTGATCTGTTCAAGCGGAGGCTGCTTGGGGAGTTTTAGATTTTCCCTTTTTGTTTATAATCTATATAGACTGAATGTTGCTGTACTGTACTGTTCTAATAGAGATTAAATCCCTGTCTTGAATGATTGTATATATTGTACATACTATTTTGTTTCTGAATGTGAATCTATATGAAAAGTCTTTTTGTATACAGACTGTCACAGCTCATTGGACATCTTTTAATTACTGTATTGGCTTCCGCCAGCCCCTGTACTCTGTATTATTGTTTGACTGTTAAGCAGGCCTTCGGTAATCTCGGATTACTAGCTGGTTACGGTACTAAACCCATAGGGGCGGGTTTGGGTCGTGACACCTTTATTTTTTGTTATCGGGTTATAGTAGTGTGTTTGGAACAGGTAATGTCTCCAAACCTTTAGATGCGAATCCAATCCTAATTGTGCCTTGCAGAGTTGTATCGGAAGTTAATTCTTTCATGTTTTGCCACTTCGCTGAGTATGTCGGGGGTCGAGCTCCCCAGTCAGCTTGCGAGGGTCCAGGGGGCAACGTCTCTTGGCGAGTTCGAGGGCAACGGCTTAGCGAGGTTGAGGGACAGTGCCCCCGAAGCAAAAAATGCAAAATGCATTCGAAGTTGCTTGAGCCGCACATGTGGAAAACAGGGGAAGGCTTGTTTGGCTACTGCAATAAATGCAAATGCGAGAGTGCAAGTCCAGGAGAAGCGCCGCACATGCGGTGGTAGGTGAGTCTGAAATTTGGGTCTTTTCTTCTCTTTAGGCTGAGTGTATCTCACTCTTCTTAGGGCTCTCTCTCTCTCTCTCTCCCTCTAAAAACCCTTTCCTTTCTCTTCTCTCTACAGTTCCCGAAGCCAAATTGGATCAAAATCTTGATTTATCAAGATCCATTAGAGTTCTGCCATAGTTTTTTCATCAAAGTTGGTTAACTTCTCAAGGGCTTCGTTATGTACGGTGAAGATCAAGTTTCGACACCATTGATTTTGGGGGTTTCATCTCATTTCTTCTTCAAAACTTGAAGTTGGGATTTTCTTAGAGTTATATATATATATATATATATATTTGCAAGATCTAGATGATTTTTGAAATCATCATTCGATAGCTTTGAAAATTGATTGTTGATTTAAGAAGTTGAGCGATTTTGAAAGTGGATTTGTCTCTTGTTCTTTTAAAATGATCTTATGGGTTTTGATCTTCGTTGATTAAAAAAAAGATGATTTTTTAAAGTTTTCTTTCAAAATATTTGAGTTTTACAGTTTTGGTAAGAAAACCTAGAAATTGGGAATTTTTAAAAGAGATTAAAAATCCATGAATGATATTGTTATATTTATTTTGTGTGTCAAAATAAATGAATGTTTGGAAATTTTCTTATTTATATTTATATGAATGATGAATTTCCTAGAATATGAAAATTGTTGTTCATTTTGGAAATTATTGTTTAAAACATTGAAATAGTCTTGAAATGACTAATTGTTGAGGATACTTGAGAAGAGAGAATTGTGTTATTTATTGGATGATGAATTGGAATAAAAGTATTTATATTCATATTGTGAAATTACCATATCAATTCATTTGATTACATTAAATTTTGAAAGTTGATTTGAAAACTTGCATTGAGAAAAGAATGTTGAGAAAACAGTTTTCATGGAATGGTTTTGGGGTAAATACGTTAGCAAGTCTTGATAGGTGGTGTAAATGATATTGAATAAGTTGGCCTAAGAGTCCGAGATAAAAGACCGAAAACCCGCGCGGATAGGTGTCAAGCCTTCCGGTTAATACCAGTAAAAATGACAATTTGGTAGTACTCGTATAGTCTACTTGCAGACACCGACCTAGGGATTACCAGAATTGTATTTATCGCCCCTTGAATTAAATTGTTAAGTTTTGAACAATAGACATTTCATGGCATCATTGAGCATGATGGTTTTCAAAAGATGAAGATATGATTTATTTGCAAAAAGACATAGCATGGCATTTGCATTCATCTCTTGAGACTTAAACAAAATGTATATGCTTTGTTAAAGATTTCCTACTGGGCTTTATGCTCACCCTACGGGATTCTGGTGCAAGAAAAGATGTGGTGATTCTGCCTAACTAAAGGCGAAGAAATATGTATTAAGAGCACAAGGCTCTCATTTTGCTGTAACTTTGTTTATAAGCCAAGGGTTGTTTGTAAGCCAAGTGTGGGGATTTATTTTCAGGCCTAAGCCTTAGAAACTTGCATTACACAAGTGTGGGGATTTGTTTCAGATTTACTTTAAAGAACCATGGTTATCGTATTATCATTTGGGTAACAGAAATTGGAGTGTTACAACTTGGTATCAGAGCTACCGAGTTTGAATACTTGGAGCTCGTGAGAAGTGGTTGTTTAACCACAATGGGTTCATTTAGCATGCTCATGAAGTGTTATGCATTTTATGACTATGTGATAACGTACTTATGTGACTAAATGAGTATGGGATTGGACTTTTAGGATGTTGTTTGTGCCTGTTAAATTCCTTAAGGTCTTATTAGAAGGGTATTTGATCAATACTCATTCTACTAAGAATTCTTGATTTTTCGTAGAACAAATCTCATCATAAGAGTATAATCCGTATGTGTTTACATGACTAAGTGCTTATGTGGGATGAAATTTAATTGTCATATGGTAGAGGAATATATAGCATTGTTGTGGTCAAATATGTGAGTTAAGTTGCGAGTACGTATGAGTTAGTGTGCTAAATTATTTCTCTTGTGTCCTTTATTAGAATGTCAGGAAGAGGTCAAACCTGTGGTGGTAGAGGCGGGAGACGTGGTAGGGCTCGCCAGGGTATGCATGAGATACCAGCCCATGAGGTCTCGGTACAAGAAGAAGAGTCAGGCCAAGCTAATGTGGCCAAACAAGTGGAACAAGCAAGTCAAACCGCAATAAGGACCCTAGCCTGAGAAATAGCAGGGGCTATGAACTTGTTGAGGGCTGAAAACCAAGCCCAAGAGAACACCGTAGAGGCAAGGTCTAGTTTCCTTACACGAGAGTTTTTGCGGGCCAAGCCGGATGAGTTCCTTGGTGGCCCCGAGCCCAAGAAAGCAGACGAATGGCTCGAACAAACAGTGAAGACATTTAAGATGCTTCACATAGAATAGGGTGAGCTAAGGGTGACTCTAGCGAGTTATTACTTAAAAGAAGATGCAGGTCAATGGTGAAAGTACGCCAAGGTTAGTGTGGAACCGACATAGGAAGCATTTGTGATTGCTTTCCAAGATAAGTACTTACCTCCCACTGCTACGGAGAGATTAAGGCAAGAGTTTCTGGACCTCAAACAAAATTACATGCATGTGGCCGAGTTTGAGGCGGCTTTTTCTAACATGTCCCGGTTTGCACTAGAGTTGGTGGCAATGGAAGAGCGCGTTATATCGAGTTTGAGAATAAATTAGGAACCAAGATCTTGTACAAAGTTGCCGAAAACATGATTCGAAACTATGCCTGTCTTGTGGAGGTGATGGCATATGTAGAGACTACAGTGCAGGTTGAGGAGAAGAGACTTCGGGTTTGAGGTCTAGGGGCCAAGAACCACATGGAGACTATAGGCAGAATAAGAGGAGTAGAGGCAACTCCTCATCCCAGTCCCAATCTCAACAGTCTAGGTCTACCTTTCCTTTGCCTAGTTCGGGCCCGGGAAAGAGTACACAGAGTGGCTTTTCTTGTTTCAAGTGTGGCCAACCGGGTCACAAAGCCTTTGCATGCCCACAGAAGGGATGAGGGCAATTGATGTTACCATCACCGCCACCCAATCGATCTCAAGGTCAATATCAGTCCCAAAATAGAGGTCAGAGGTTTAATTTTTTTCAGTGTGGTTAGCCGAGGCACATGAAGATGACTTGCCACAGTTGGGAGGCGCATCTGGCGCATCAGGGTCGAGGCAGACTCAGAGCCACCAACAGGCTCACTCAATTCAGACCTCACGAGTTAACTAGAGAGCTGTTTCGGCTCAGTCGGTGCACCAGGCCTATGCTCCGAGAGAGGAGCAAGTTCATCAGGGGCCACAGGGATGTGTGTATGTTGTTACCGTGCCAGAGCAATTACCGGGATCCCCAGTTATGAGAGGTATTTTTGTTGTGTGCAATACTTTGGCTAATATGTTGATAGACACGGATACTGTCATGACCCAAACTCGCCCCTATGGGTTTAGCACCGTAACCGGCCAGTAATCCGAGATTACCGAAGTCCTGCTTAACAGTAATACAGTAATACAGAGTACAGAGGCTGACGGAAGCCAAAACAGTAATTAAAAAATGTCCAATGAGCTGTGACAGTCTGTATGTAAAAAGACTTTTCATATATATATATACAATCAGTACCAAAACAGTATGTATAATATATACAATCATTCAGGACAGGGACTTAATCCCTATTAGAACAATATAGTACAACATTATTCAGTCTATACAGAACATAAACAAAAAGGAAAAAAACTAAAACACCCCAAAAGCCCTAGCTTAAAGGACTTGGAACCTCTCAGTGAGGCACGCTGGTTGGCTTGACAAAATTGGAGTTAAGCTTGACGCCCCTAGCAACGGTCCGATACCTGTACGCCTACATATATATATGAGCAGTGAGCTAAAGCCCAGTGAATAACATATGCGTAAAGAGGTTAAGAATGAATGTCCTTTCAGTATTGAAAACAGTCATTTATCAGTATATCAGTCATTCAGTTTGTGGCTCGTATTTCAGGCCATAATAGTCATTCAATAACTATAATAGTCATATGTGGTACATCCAATAGCAAAACAGTACAGTAGGTCTTAACAGACCGAACAGTTAATGATGGCCATCAAATCAGTAAACAGTAGTGGTTCCAACATGGGAACCGACAGAGATCTTTGTGACAGTAGCAGTACAGTACAGTAACAGTAGGTTGCTATGGATGCCACGAATACAATTCACAAATAGGACATCATTCATTCAGTAACAGTATCATTTCAGAAAACAGTACAGTTCAATTGTTCAGAAGATAATCATTATTGAACATATCTTTACAACATTGTTACTCACAGAGTTCTGGGCTACAGATAAGCTAGTACGCGTCCTCAGATGCCAACCCTACACAGTTACAGAGTGAACACACACTAAGCTACACAGTTGGGAAATGATAACTTAATCCCTAATTTGTCTCAGTATGGTTCTACATCAATATTCTCATTAAGATGCCTTAAACTAGGCCTAGGAATGCCTAGAATGGAATGAGAATGCAAAAATGCACTTTGAAAATATTTTTAGAATTTTTAAAAAATAGAGGTCCCGCTCAAGCGGACATGAAAACAAAAGTCTCCGCTTGAGCGTAAACTTTCCCGCTCGAGAGGTCTGCAAAACGTGACAAAAGTACTAGATGGGTGAAAATCACGCTCGATGGGTGCTTGACACCTGCTCGAGCGTGTGACACAACTCCCCGCTCGAGCGTACATTCTTCCAGTCGAGTGGACTGTAAAACAAATGAAAGTGCTAGGAACACGATTTTTCCGCTCGAGCGCCAGTAACCCCGCTCGAGCGGAAGTCCAAATTCTAGAAATTCCAGATTCGAACCTCAAGCTCAAAACCAAGTTTTAAAACACCAAATTCGATCCTCTTGGGCCAATTTTCTGGAAAACTCTTGTAAACTCATAATATAACATGATTCAAAGCTCAATTTGTAAAATCAAAGCCCAAAGGTAGTTTAATTAAACACAATTTTAAACCAATCTTATGAACATGATGTAAAACATAACATACATGGATTTAATCAACCTCAAGACTTTTATTACAAGAACAAATGAGCCAATCCTTTCAAAATCATGAGGAATTCATGAACTAGAACTATAATATGAACATGCAAGTGGAATTCCATGGACAAAAATCCTCAAAACTCAAGAATGGCAACATGCATGCATGAATTCCTACTCAATTCAACATATTAAGCTAATTTTGACTCCAATTTTCAATATAACAAGAATCAAGCAAGAACTAACTTAAAGACAAGTTTAAGAAGGAGGATTCTCTACCTTAGACCTTGAATATCAAGTGTAGGAAGCTCAACTATGAAATCAACCTTCAATTTCTTTAATTCACCAAGCAATTCACAAGATAGAACTCAATTTCTCTCACTCTCTCCCTCTCTTCTCTCTTGGTCGGTTTGTCTCAAGAAAAAGGCTGAGGAAAAGTGATGCCAACATATGTAATTGAAGACTAAACAATAGCCTAGCTAAGTCCACTAGATGGCAAATTAGTAAAATGGCCCAACTTATGTAATTTAGCTTATTTAATCTAATTTAATCATACAGAATCACATTTCAATTAAATATACCATAAAATCCCATAAATTCTAATTAGCACATAACACTAATCAATTTCTGGTTCGGCCGCCAATAAGGCCTTCAATTTGCAGTTTGAAGCATAAAACATGAACAGATAATTTAACAGTCAACAGATAGAATTACATTCAACCTAGTACAATCAATCAATCAGTTTAGTAATTCAGTCAGTCAGTCAGTTAACATGCTTAATCATAGATTAGCACTAATCAGTAGTGAGGGTTGTCACAGATACATCTCATTCATTTATATCTGCTGCATTTGTTTCTGCATTGGGGTTAGAGGTGGCACAGTTAACATCTCCACTCAGAGTAGAGTCACCTGTTGGGGGTATCATTGATTTAGACAATGGGTGTTATGATTGTGAGATAGAAGTCGCCGGGCATTGACTTCCGTTTGCTTTTGTATTGCTAGACATGTCAAGTTTTGATGTCATTCTAGGCATGGACTGGTTATGTTCGTATGGAGCTGTGATAGATTGTTACCATCAGAGAGTTACAGTTTGCACCTCAGGTGGTGATTGTTTTTACTTTCTGGGGAACTGAGTTGATAGGGTCTTGTCGCCAGTCTTTCAGCCTCGTAGTAGGAGCAAGCTTAGTAGCCTTCTTACAACACTCTTGAATGGTGAGAGTGACGGGGCCCGTGTTGAATTACCAAGGGTAGTTAGTGAATACTCGAAAGTCTTTCCCGAGGACCTTACTAGTTTGCCACCCTACCGGGAGATAGAGTTCTCCATTGACTAAGTGCTTGGCACTGCATCAATTTCTATGGCACCATATAGATTTGCACCAGCCGAATTGCATGAGTTGAAGATTCAACTCCAAGAACTTTTAGACAAGGGCTTCATTCGCCCTAATACATCGCCTTGGAGAGCAACAGCTCTTTTTGTGAAGAAGAATGATGAATCGTTGCGATTGTGTATAGATTATTGCAAGTTAAATCGAGTTACCATTAAGAACAAGTATCCTCTACCTAGAATAGATGATTTGTTTGACCAACTTAGAAGGTTTCGTTGCTTCTCAAAGATAGATTTGAGGTCGGGGTATTATCAGTTGAGAATTTGGGAGAAGGACATCCAAAAAACAGTCTTTCGTACGCGTTATGGCCACTATGAATTCCTTGTAATGCCTTTTGGGTTGACTAATGCACCGATTTCCTTTATGGATTTGATGAACCGAATCTTCCGAGAATACTTGGACCTCTTTGTAGTCGTCTTTGATGACGACATCTTAATTTATTCAACTTCCGAGGAACATGAGGCTCACTTATGGGTAGTGCTTGAATTGCTTAAGGAGCACTGTTTGTATGCCAAATTTGATAAGTGCGAGTTTTGGCTCACTGAGGTAAAATTTTTGGGACACGTAGTGTCGAGTGAAGGAGTGATTGTAGACTCCTCAAAGATAGACGCGATACAAGATTGGAAACAACCCGAGAATGTTTTTGAGATCCAAAGTTTCTTGGGGTTAGCAGGGTACTATTGACGCTTTGTAAGGGACTTCTCTAGACTGCTACACCTTTGACAAAGTTGACTAGGAAGGGTATCAAGTTTGTGTGGAATGAGGCTTGTGAAAAGTCTTTCCAAGAACTTAAGACTAGATTGACTACAACACCGGTCTTGATAATTTTGGAAAGGGTTGGATTACACCGTCTATTGTGATGCATCCGGGGATGGACTTGGTTATGTCTTGATGCAAGAGAGAAAAGTTGTGGCCTACGGATCATGACAATTGAAAACTCATGAGAAGAATTACCTCACCCATGATTTAGAATTAGCGGCGGTAATTTTTGCCTTGAAAATTTGGAGGCATTACTTGTATGGTAAGAAGTTTAAGGTTTTCTCCGATCATAAGAGTCTAAAATATTTGTTTTCTCAAAAAGACTTAAATTTACGCCAACGAAAGTGGATGAAATTTATGGAGGATTATGACTTTGAGTTACACTATCATCCGGGGAAGGTCAATGTAGTGGCTGATGCTTTGAGTTGGAAATCTGTGAGTAGTTTGGCAAGTGTGGCCATTCGGGAATGGGATATGCTAGATGTTATTGGGAAGTTTGATTTGCACTTGGGAGAGTCCAGTGAGAGTGCTACCTTGTTTAGTCTGAATGCTCAACCTACCTTGGTTAGTAAGGTCATAATGACACAACGAGGAGACCGTGATGTGAAATCAATCCGGGTTAAGATTTCCAATAGGAAGGAAGAGAAACGTTTAAACGTTCACTCGGATTTGAGTGTACATTACCTAGACCATTTGTTTGTACTAGAATCTTGTAGAGAGAAAGTACTTCGGGAGTTCCATCACTCATGCCTTGCGGTACACCCGGGAGGCACTAAAATGTATCATGATCTTAGTCGTCAATTTTGGTGGATGGGTATGAAGCGGGATGTCGCTTTATTTGTATCGAAGGCCTTACTTGTCAATAAGTGAAGGCCGAACACCAAAGACCAGTGGGTTTGTTACAACCCTTACGGATAGCCGAGTAAAAATGGGAGCGTGTTACCATGGATTTTGTAATTGGGCTTCCTAGAACACAACGAGCCAATGACGCCGTTTGGGTGATTGTTGATAGGTTGACTAAGTCTACCCATTTCATTCTGATGTGCACCAACGATTCAGTTGAACGCTTGGCAGAGTTGTACATTAGAGAGATAGTCTGACTTCATGGAGTCCCTGTGACTATTGTGTCAGATAGGGATCCTCGTTTTACTGCCCGGTCATGGTAAAGCCTTCAAGAGGCGTTGGGAACTAAGTTGACTCTTAGCACCACTTATCATCCTCAAATCAATGGACAGTCGAAACGTACCATTCAGATTTTAGAGGACGTGCTTAGAGCTTGTGTCCTTGATTTTAAGGGGCCTTGGGAAAGGCACTTAGAACAATAGCTACCAAGCTAGTATTGGGATGGCACCATTTGAGGCCCTGTATGGTCGACCTTGTAGATCACTGGTTTGTTAGGCCGAAGTGGGTAATGCACCATTACTGGGTCTAGAAATTATTAGAGAGATAACCGAGAAAGTTGTTCTTATTCGGAAGAGGTTAGCTACAGCCCAAAGCTGACAAAAGAGTTATGCCGATAAGAAAAGACGACCTTTATCTCTTGAAGTTGGTGACCATGTGTTTCTAAAAATCTCACCAAGGCGTGGTTTGATGAGATTTGGTAAAAGTGGTAAATTATCTCCAAGATTCATTGGGCCTTTTGAGATCTTAGAGCGAATTGGTGAAGTGGTATACCGGTTAGCTTTACCACCACAACTTTCGAGAGTTCACAACGTATTTCATGTATCTATACTTAGGAAGTATGAACCCGACCATTCTCATGTGCTTGATTGGGTTGACTTGGAGGTAGATAAGGATGCCTCTTATGAAGAATGATCTGTTCAAATATTAGATACCCAGGAGCAAGTGCTACGGGGCAAAACTATACCGTTAGTAAAGGTGTTGTGGAGACCCCATGGGGTTGAAGAAGCGACGTGGAAACGAGAGGTGGAAGTCCGCTTTAAGTATCTGAATTTGTTTAAAAATGCTTAAGTTGTTTTTCCTTGTAATATTCCTTAGTGTTTGAGAGAAATGTATTAAAATTGTTGACCACATGTTGTTATGTATGTTGTTATGTTAAGCATGAAGTAGTTACGGATTGTCATTTCTTTGCTGCATGTTTAGGTTAATGTGGACAGTTGTTATTAATGAGATAACCATGGTGGAAATGGCAAAAAAAATTGGTTGAGAGTTAATATTGTGATTTTAAAATGAAATAGCGTGATTTTAATCACTAGAAATCCCTTTTGTTTGGGTAGGTTGATTTGAAATTTCAGGGACGAAATTCTTTAAGGGGGGAGGTTGTAGCGATCCCGGTTTTGACCCGTCTCTTGTGGTGTTCCAGGCTCGGGTTGGTATGGTTTTGAACGGTGTTATGTATCTTAGTTTCCCTTGTATTTTCCTTATTTTTGGTTATCGAGTTATAGTGGTGTGTTTGGAACAGGTAATGTGTCCAAACCTTTAGATGCGAATCCAACCCGAATTTTGCCTTGGAAAGTTATATCAGAAGTTAATTCTTTCATGTTTTGCCACTTCGTTGAGTATGTCGGGGGCCGAGCTGCCCGGTCAGGTTACGGGGGTCCAGGGGGCAGCACCCTTTGGCGGGTCCGAGGGCAACGACCTGGCAGGGTCGAGGGGCAGCGCCCCCAAAGCAAAAGATGTAAAATGCATTCGAAGTTGCTTGAGCCGCACATGCAGAAAACAGTGGAGGGCTTGTTTGGCTACTGTAATAAATGCAAGTGTGGAAGAAGCGCCGCACGTGCGATGGTAGGTGAGTCCGAAATTTTGGTCTTTTCTTCTCTTTAGGCTGAGTGTATCTCACTCTTGTTAGGTCTCTCTCTTTCTCTAAAAACCCTTTCCTCTCCCTTCCTTCTACATTTTCCTACGCCAAATTGGATCAAAACCTTAATTTCTCAAGATCCATTAGAGTTATGCCATAGGTTCTTCATCAAAGTTGACTAACTTCTCGAGGGTTCGTTGTATGCGGTGAAGATCGAGTTTTGACACCGTTGATTTTGGGGGTTTCATCTCATTTCTTCTTCAAAACTTAAGGTAGGGATTTTCTTAGAGTTATATATATATTTTTGCAAGATCTAGATGATTTTCGAAATCATCCTTCCATTGCTTTGAAAATTGATTGTTGATTTAAGAAGTTGAGCAATTTTGAAAGTGGGTTTGTCTCTTGTTCTTTTAAAATGATCTTATGGGTTTTGATCTTCGTTGATTGAAGAAAAGATGATTTTAGAAAGTTTTCTTTCAAAAGACTTGATATTTGTTGTACAGTTTTGGTAAGAAAAACCTAGAAATCTTGGTATTTTTTAAAGAGAGTTGAAAAATCTATGAATGATATTGTTATATTTTTTTGTGTGTCAAAATAAATGGATGTTGAAAATTTTCTTATTTATTATTTATCATAAATGATGAATTTCCTGAATTGGGAATTTTGTTCATTTTGAAAATTATTGTTCAAAATATTGAAAGAGTCTTGAAATGACTAATGTTGAGGATACTTGAGAAGAGAGAATTGTGTTATTCCTTGGATGATGAATTGGAATAAAAGTATTTTATATTCATCTTGTGAAATTGGCATATCAATTCATTTGATTACATTAAACTTGAATTAATTTGAAAACTTGCATGAGAAAAGAATGTTCAGAACAATTTTCATGGAATGTTTGGGTAAATACAATGTTGATAAGGTCTTGATAGGGAGTGTAGATGATATTGAATAAGTTGGCCTGAGAGTCTGGGGTAAAAGACCAAAAATCGCGCGTAGATAAGTGTTCGAGCTTTCCGGTTAATACCAGTAAAAATGATAATTTGGTAGTACTCGTATAGTCTACTTGCAGACACCGCCAAAGGGAATTAACCAGAGTTGTATTTATCTTCACTTGAATTAAATTGTTAAGTTTTTGAACAATAGACATTTATAGCATCATTAAGTATAATATGGTTTTCAAAAGATGAAGATATGATTTATTGGCAAAAAGTTATAGCTGGCATTTGCATTCATCTCTTGAGACCTGAACATATATGCTTTGTTAAGGATTTCCTACTCGGGCTTTAATGCTCACACCTACAAGATTTTTGTGCAGAAAAATATATAGTGATTCCGCTAACTAAAGGCAAGGAAATATGTGTTGAGAGCACAAGGCTCCTGATTTTTCGCTGTAACTCATTTGTAAGCCAAGGACTGTATTTGTGTGGGTTGAATAACCATTTTGTGTAACCAAGCCTAAGCCTTAAGAAACTTGTAAACCCTTGGGGTATCTATTTGTTTATGTTATTTATTGATTTGAAGTTAATGTATTACGCCTGAAGACTATTTGTATGCATGTAATACAAGTGTAGCGATTTATTTTCAAATTTATTTAAGAACCATAGGTTGTCGTATTATCATTTGAGGTAATAGAAATTAGGGTGTTTACACTTCCATTCACTAACCATTTATAGATGAAATGGAGGGCGCAATGCTTAACAACAAGCCACTGACAACATTTATGGCAACCGCCAACACCAACAAGATTAGCCACCCTACCCATGAGTAGCTCGGCTAAAATGTCTAAACTTTGTCAATTTTTTCTTCAATCGCAACCATTGTTGACAAAGAAAA
>NW_021027915.1:10515-24044 GCF_004153795.1 Camellia sinensis
GAATAAGTACTCCACTTTTGCACGTTACCATGCCTTTGGCACTGCTGGTACCCCTTTGCATAATCAATGCAATCTTTCCTTATAGAGGGCCAAAAATACCTATGCCTTTTGATCAGCTATCTCATCTTCTCTCCTGCTTTATGAGCACCACAAATACCCTTATGGACTTCTGCCATGACCTGCATCTGTTCTAATCCTCCAATACATAGCAATGTCAACCCATCTTGGGTTCTTCTGAACAAGTCATCTCCTATAATTACATAATTCATAGCCTGATACTTTATCCTTTTATCCACTTTTGTTTCTGGGTCACTCAAATACTTGATCAGAGGTGACCTCTAATCATCCTCTAACACCTACTGATACTGACAAGCCTTGCAATTGTCGACACCTAACACAAGGCATTATCCTCTTCTGAATCTTAACTATCCTTTCTTGGAAACCCTTTGGAATTCTAAAACCAGAGGCTGTCTGGGTCATCTTGTTGGCCTTCCTATTCTCAAGTCTAAACATGTGTTCAAACTTTACTGTCTCAAATTCTTTGACCACACTACAACATATAAGAGTTTTAGAAGCCAAATGTTTTGATCTCTAAAAGTGAAAATTTTGTTGCAAAAGACATTTAGCGACCAATTTCTATCATCGTGAGGATAGTCACAGAAGGTTGTCCCGAAAAATCAAAAACAAGGCTTTGAGGGACAAAATGTTAAAAATATCACTAATAAATAAACTTTTATGGACAAAATATTTGGTCTCAAAATAATTTATTTTTTGAGATAAAAAATTTGGTCCGAAAAGAATAATAATTCATCACTAATGTCTAATTTTCGTTGCTAAAAATATAATAACGACACTTTTTGTAACAAAAATATTTGGTCCATAAAAATAATTTTACCCTTAAATTTTGGTCTCCAAAACCTTAATTTTTTGTAGTGCCAACTGCAACACTTGTTCTAAATACTCTTCAAGCACTGCATTATTTCACTTATATTGGCCTATCACCTGCCTTATCACCAACTGTGAATCCCCAAACACTTTCAAGTATGGAATTCTCAGACTCCTTGCCAACTCCAAACCAATAATCAAGGCTTCATACTCTTGATTATTTGACAATACTTGAGTCTCATCCAACTAGAAAGAAAACTGAAACATCTGTCCTTGGGGTGAAACCAACACCACCCCAGCACCAACACCCTTTTCAGTCTTTGAGCCATCAAAAATTAATCTCCATGGCATTCTTTCAACTGAGAATACTTCATATAAATTTGCCTCGACAAGGCTACATGAGTGCTCTGCCAAAAAATCTGCTAATGGTTGGCTTTTCACAGCTTTTTGAGGTACATACTTGAAGCAATACTCAATTAAGGCCAACAACCATTTTCCCTACCTCCCTCTCAAGACTAGCCTAGATAACATATATTTTACCAGCTCAGTTTAAGCAATCACTTTAACCTCTGTAGGTAACATTTAATGCCTTAGTTTCATGGCTGCAAAATACAAAGCAAGGCATCACTTCTCTACAATGATATACCTAGTTTCTCTTTCATTTGACTTTCTACTCAAGTAGCAAACAACTTGCTCACAACCTTCCTCATTGTCTTGAGCCAATAGACACCTAATCGACTGCTCTCCTACTGATATAAACAACTTTAAGGGTTTCCCTTTAATGGGTGGCATCAGGACTGAAGGCTTAGACAAATGGTCTTTAATTGCATCAAATGCCCTTTGATGCTCACCTTCCCATCTAAAGTTTTTATCAAATCTCAACTTTAATAAAGTAGAAAAGACTAAAGTCTTCCTTGCCAGATTAGTAATGAATCTCCCTAAAAAATTAATTTGCCCGAGGAAACTTTGTAACTCCTTCTTACTGGATGGAGGTTGTGCTGCTCTAATAGCTCTAGCCTTGTTTGTATCCACCTCTATCCCCCTCTGATGAACCAAAAACCCCAAGAAGTTACCAATATATACCCCAAAAGCACACTTCAAAAGGTTCATTTGCAACTGATATTTCCTCATCCTCTGGAACACCTGTCGAAGATGTTATAAATGGTCTTCAAACTCATTAGACTTGATTGTCACATCATCAATATAGGCATTTGTAGACGGGCCCCGTGAGAACTCTCCGGGCTCTGCGCCGGCGAGGGCACGAAATCTCGTTTTGTTCTGAGCTGCTACAGTTCAGACTCAATGTCACAGTTCTGAATCTAATCTCGCAAAGTGTAATGCAAGACTTATAAATCACCAAAGACTCCAAATCCAGAAAATCGTTTTGGAAAATCAATTTTAATAAAGAAGTGCCAAACATGGACTGCTTTGCCAGATACAGAGTCGCCGCCTAAATGTTTTATTTTGGGAAATTTAGGAAACCCTGACTCATGCCTAAGGCCACGTGTCCGTCATCACCAAAGTTGCCTCGGCTCGAGAACTTGGGTACGAGAAGGGAAGGTCATGCAATGAGCACCCCTGCTCGCCCGATCAAAGATCGGCCTGTACTAAGCATGATATTTTGTTTTTGAAAACACATGTGCTCTTATTCCGATTAATTAGCTAATCTTACTACTTGATGCGCACAACATACAAGTATAGACTAGATCGCCTAATTTGGAACAAAACATTGCATATTTGTTTGAAAATGGTTTGAAGTTTGCTACTCGCAAGTAGGATAAATCGAGGATTTGATGAATTATTCCAATTCAAGCAATCCAACCTTCACCCACAAGCATTTAGGCAGTTATATCAAATAAGCAGTTAGCCTCATGGCAAGCATGCTTTCATGGCAACATTTAACACACATGCAGTATGCTAAAGCGTAAACACTTACAGTGTACTCCGAGCCAAAACAAAGAACTAGTTAGAAATCATGCATGACCCTAGTACATGTTAAGATGGCTAATGCAACACATGAAAAATGCAACTAGAGAGGCTCGGTTATCTAAGATGGCATGTGAAATGCAGCTTGATAACATGTATTCAAATTGGCATTGAAATACAATGCAGTTAGTATGATGCGCCGAGCCCGGTGCATGCAAAACAAATGAATGAATGCACGCATGCAAACATAAGGTCTGCTAATTAAGATATGTCTTAAAACTAACCATCGTAAGCGGTTAAATAAAAGGGCAAAAGAAATGGGGGTTGGAAGACATGCATCACACACACGCACGCTTATTACAACAATTGGCCCTCTCGACGGAGGGTCTGAATAAGAAGCTAACTAGCTAATCTAAGTTAATTAAAGTAATTATTACATCACAAAACTAGCTAACTAATTAAGCTATTACAGCACAACTTGAATAGTTAAGCGCATTAACTAATTAACTACACACCAAAGCAATAAGCTAGATAAGGAAAGCAGTAAAGAGAGGAGCCTCGAGGCGATAAGTGTATGCATGCACGGTTGCCTCGTTTGGAAATCCGTCGCGATGCCCCAACTTGCCTCTATTTGCAATTGTTCTTAGAACTTTGCATCAAGCTCCAGAAAGCTTCTAACTCACCTTGGGGACCTGTGGGAGGGCTGCAGACCAATTGTTGATGTTCCCAGCCACTGGCCGACCATTTTTTGTTGCTGCAGACCAGAAAAAGTGGTCGGCCAGCTAGTTTTTCTGGCTGGCCGGCCAGTTTTTGCTGCATTTCTCCAGTTTGCTGCAACAGAGAGCAAGAAAGGGCATGGCAATGTATTTGCAAGATATGTGTGCACAACCACCCTCCCTATCATTTCATAAGCTCAAGGGAGTGCGGTTCTCGACCCTCGGGCCACCATTCACGCATCTTGATGCATGATGGCCGAGAAGCCGAATTGCACAATTTAATGTAAAATGAATGCACACATAAACACATAAAGCCTAGAACTCTATCATGTATGATCAAGAGATCAAGAGGGTCGGCGACCGAGAATTGAGACACGTTTCATCACTTCAACTATGAAACGTCCCTCGTTTCTCGTGCTCGGATTAATACCTAATCCAAGCAACAATGCAACACAAGCATGCAAACATGCAGTGCAACTTAAGCATGCAAACATGTAATGCAAGGCATGCAAAACACAATGCAACTACATGGCATACACAATGCAAACAACAATATGGCATACTCAATGCAATGTGACATGATCAACTTAACAAAGCTAATGACATGTAAACAATGCTAATGCATGCATACACAATGCAAGGCAACATAAGCATGCAACAACATGATACAATGTAACAACATTCACATAACATGCTCGATGGACTTAAACCAAAATGGACAGACCTCAGTCATGCCCAAATCAGTGGCCAAAATGATGAAACAAAGGCATGAAGATAAAGACAAACATGCTCAATGCAATGGCCTATCAACTAGGCCTAAGAGCACAACTCTCAAGAGCGCTCAAAGAGTGATAAATGTGAAAGTGTGACAACACTATAAGTTCTGAAATCAAGTGTGAAATGATGCCAAAATCATATACATGATGCAAATGAAGCATGCCATGAAGCTCAAAGCTTGAAACTAGCATAGGCATTTGTACTACAACTATGCAAAACATGAAGCATATGGTAAAGGCAACCCAAAACTATCCTAGAACATGTCAAAATGAGTCTAAAACATGCATGGAAGGAAGCCAAAATATGCTAGCATGAAGGGCATAAAGCATGATGAATGCAAGGCACATAATGGTGGATTACACTACACCTACCAAGACCAAGCATGAGATGGCTTCACCAACAAAAATCAAAGTTATATCAAGGAAAAATAACCCCAAATACACACTAAAATGATAGCTCACAAGCTAAGGCATGAAGGCATACGCAATGATTCATGTTAAGGCATAAAGGGCAAACCCTCCAACGCATTGAATAAGTGAAAGATGTGAGTATATGACCATGAAACATGGACTGAAATCACATAATAAATGATGCCAAATCATTCAAATAGACCAAGCAACGCATGCTAGGGGACTTGATACACAAAGCTAACAAGCTAGAATGCACTATAGCTATACAAAGCATGGCATGCATGACCAAAACAACACAAATCAGAGCTAGAGCATGCTAAAATATGGACAAAAGTTTCTTAGAGTTAAGCCAAAAGCATACTAGAATGACATGTTAAAACATGATACACATTAGGCTAGTTCATGGAATTGCACTACAAGTGCATGGAGCATGCAAGAGCCAACCAAACCAAACCTTAACAGAGGTATGACATGGCAAATCATCACCAAAAACATGCTGAGATGGACTCAAAACAAGCTAGAATGACATGCTACTTCATGAAGCATATAAGACTAGTTTGTGAGAAATACACTACAAGTGTATAAGGCATGAAAGGGATGACAAAACCAGGTAAAAATAGTGGCATGCCATACTGAAATAACCCCAAATACATGCTAAGATATGGCCAACATAAGCTTAACAAACATGCTCAAACATGAGGTATTTAAAGCAAGTAAACAAGACTCAAGGAGAGGGGATGACCCTCTCCTATTTGGGACCTCAAAACACCACTTCCACCACTAAAATTCCTCTGAATTTCAATGGTGAGAAGGCCAAAACAAGGTGGTCCCAAAAGCTTAAAAAGACGGCACAAGAACAAGGCCAAACAAGGCCTGAGAGGGGGTAGACTACCCCCAACACAAAAGTGACCTTAAACAAACATGATAAGCATGAAAATTCAGAACTTTTTGTAGTTAAAAGTTAAGCTTAAATCAGCATGCAAATAGGTCCAAAAGCTTAAGCAAAAATAAGGGTTTTAAGGGTTAGAAGCTCACCATTGAAGAACACCTTCGAAACCACAACTCCAGCAGGTTTTCCAAGCTCAAACCAATCCAACAACACCAAAACCAGCTCCTAAGCGCCTCAGCAACAAAAGAAAGGTGTTTGAGTGTGTGTTTGTGTGTTAAAGTATGACAAAACTACACTTTTAAGGCACAAAAATGAAGCAAAGGGCTAGATAGATACAAAGGTGTGTGTATAACTCTCCAACCAAAAAATCTGAACCTAGAGGAAGAGGGGGGAGGTTCTCTTATATAGAGAACCAAGGCTCAAGCTTATTGGACAAGCTTGGGGTCCAAGGCCATCCCTCCATACACGTGTATGGAGGATGGTTCTGGTGCCTTCCATCTGTGCGAGCTGGAAGAAAATATCTCCAAAAAGGTGATGAAAAGCAGCCGGCCACTTAAAGTGGTCGGCCAACTACTTGAAGTGGTCGGCCGACCACCACAAGTGGTCTCCCAAGAAGAAAGTTGGTCGGCCATGGTGGGAGAAGGTCAGCAGCATGAAAGCAAGGCAGTGGTGTGGTGGCCGATCAAAAAAGATGGCCCAAAGACCAAGAAAACCAGTTTCCCGACCAGAAAACTGGCTGGCAGGAAGCAAAGTGGTCTCCAAGGGGAAGAATTGGTCTCCCACCCTTGTACCACCTTCCAAACAAGGAAAACAAGGTTTGTACCAAAAACAAACCAAAAAGGATGCAAGACGAAAGTCCGGAAGGCAAGACGCGCAGCTGGGAGCCTCGAAAACTGGTCTACGGGCATCAAAAGTGGTCTCCCAGACCACAGTGTCCCTCTAGGCCAAGGCAACAAGGTGTGGTTCAAAAACCACGCCAAACAGAGAACGTTAAGCGGTCCCGAGACAAGGCGCGCTGCTGAAGGCTCCGAAAATCGAAAACTAGTCTCCAAGCGAGAAAAGTGGTCTATGACCACAAAAGAGTGGTCTACAAGACCTCTCCCTCCCTCCAGGGAAAAGAAACAAGGCTTGGTCCACAAATCGAGCCGAAACACAAAGAGTTCAGAGGGCCGGAGGCAAAGCACTCAGCCAAAAACTTCGAAACCTCGAAACGAGCACAACATACGCAATCACCGAGCGCTCAATCGATGACATCTGAGTCTTAAGGTCAGTCAAAAATGGGGTGTCTATAGTTGCCCCTCTTTGACAGAACTCGAAAGTCAAGAAGTGACGGGAGTGAATGTCAAAGCCCAGAGATGACCCGTTTTTGACAAGGCCGAAGACTTAGACAAACAGGCAAGATAACAAAGAGATGCGCCCACAGACAGGGGCAAGATACAAATGACATGCACAATGCCAAACATAACTTATGATCATGCAAAGAAAGCTGTAATGAAGCAAATATGCACAATAAATGCAACAGTTTAAGCAAGCGAATATGAACCAAACTACAACTCATGCAGAAAAAATGCAAGAGAATTATGCAATTCTCATGCTACGTCTCACACGGAGAAGACATACAATATCGTATGGTTCGTCTGGTCGTGCCAGCTTCAAATGAATAGTACATACATTATCATGCCTGCAAAGAAAGAAACTCAACAGGTACAATATAGTTAGCAACATACACTCAACGTTACATCAAGGTATAATTCTAATACGAGACAAACGCGTGCACATATGATGCCGGTGGAAATATGCATAGCAATGCAAGTGAAAAGTGCATAACAATGCAATGCAGGTGAAAAGTGTGTGACAACGCAAGTAAAGTGTGGGTGCACAACAATGCGGATGGAGGGGTGCATAACAATGCAACCTAAGTGTGCTCATGACAATGCGATGGAGGGGTGCATAACAATGCGAACAAAATGTACATTACAATGCGCTTAAAGTGTGAGAATGGTGTGCATAACGAAAGCATATTAGAAGCAAAATGCTGAAAAAGGATACGGCCATTCGACCCAGAGAGGTACCACCCGCAGGAGCACATCCTACCTCCTAGCACCTTCCATCATTTCACCGACTTTACGCGGCGAGCACCCGTAGACTTGCTACTATGGGAGCCTGAGTCTCACCTATCTCATCATGTGCGAGAGGTGTGTACTTCATTTTTACATTCTCCACGATGTATTTTGCATTTCTTGCACACTTCATGCTTTCACTATGCACTCTAACTGCTTCTTCTGAACACATTCACATACACAGCACTTTTGCTTGTTCTGCACGCAGCTCACACATAACACAATGCTGACTTGGCACACAACTCACAACATAACATTCTGTTCATTTGGCACGGAGCTCATTTGGGCACAGAGCATATTTGGGCACACAACACATTTTGGGCACGCAGCTCATTTTGGGCACACAGCACATTTGGGCACACAACTCATTTGGGCACATAGCACATTTCGAGCACACAGCTCATTTCGGGCACACAGCTCATTTGGGCACTCAGCACATTTGGGCACTGTAGACGCGCCCGAACGTCCCGGGAAAATCCCGTTTTGTTCATTTGGGCTCACTATAGCTCGGACTCAAATGTCACGGTTCTTAATCTGATCTCACAAAGTGCAATATGAGATTTATAAATCACCAAAGAGTCCAAATCTGGCAAATCGTTTTGAAAAACAGATTTTTAGAAAAAAGTGCCAAACATGGACTGCTTTGCCAGATACAGAGTCGCCACCTAGATATTTTATTTTGGGGGAATTTAGGAAACCCTAACTCGTGCCTAAGGCCACGTGTCCATCATCACCAAAGTTGCCTCGGCTCGGGAACTTGGGTACGATTGGGGAAGGTCATGCAATGAGCACCCCCGCTCGCCCGATCAAAGATCGGCCACTACTAAACATGATATCTTGTTTTTGAAAACATATGTGCTCTTATTCTGGTTTATTAGCCTAGAATTGCTACGTGATGCGCACAACATACAGGTATAGATTGGATCGTCTAAGTTGGAACAAAACATCTCATGTTTGTTTTTGAAAGCGGTTTGCTACTCGCAAGTAGGCTAAAATGTGGATTTTGCCACCCTTAAGTGGGCTTAGAAAACATGGTGATTTGCCACTCACAAGTGGGCTTAAAACTCGCAATCGATGATTTGTTCCAATTTAAATAATCCGACCTTCACCCACAGGCATTCAAACAGGTATATCATATTAGCAGTTAGCCTCATGGCAAGCATGCTATCATGGCAGTCACTCACACACATGCAAGGATGCTAAAGCATAAACACTCACCGAGTACTCCAAGCCAAGATAGAAACTAGTTAGTAATCAATGCATGATCCTAGTTCATGTTAAGATGGCTAATGCAACACATGCAAAATGCAACTAAGATAGGCTCGGCTATTCTAAGATGGCATATGAGATGCTACAGATAACATGTATTCAACTCGGAATTGAAATACAATGCAGTTAGTATGATGCGCCGAGCCCGGTGTATGCAAGACAGATGAATGAATGCAAACATGCGAAGCATAAGGATGCTAATTGAAACATGCCCTAAAACTAACCATTGTAAGCTGGTAAATAAAAGGGAGAAAGACGTGGGGTTGGAAGACATACAGCACACACACGCACACTTATTACAAAATTCGCCCTCTCGATGGAGGGTCCGAATAAATAATACAAAGCCAACTAGCTAACCTAAGCTAAACTAATTAAACTAGTTATTACACAGCAAAATGAATAACAAGCTACAACTAGTTATTACACAACTCTAATTAATCAACAAATTAACTAAATAAGCAATTTAAATAAGCATGTAAACTAAATGAAATAGGCTGCCCTAGCTCTGCCTTGGATGACGAAAGATGCATGCATGCTCGAATCGCCTTGCGCGGAAATCCCTCGCGATGCCCCAACTCACCTTTGTTTGCAATTGATCTCAGAAACTTGCACAAAGCTTCAGAGAGATGAAACTCCACCCTGGGAATCTGTGGGAACGCTGCCGACCAGCTATTGGCCTTGGAGACCACCTGCCGACCACTTTTGTGGTGAAAAACCAAAAAAAGTGGTCGGCCAGCCACTAAATCTGGTCGGCCGACCAGTTTCCTCTCCTGGTTTCTAGTTTTCTGCAACAAAGAGAAAAAGAGAGGCACGACAAAGTATTTGCAACACATGTGTGCACGACCACTCTCTCCATCACTGCATAAGCTCAAGGGAGTGTAGTTTTCGACCCTCGGGCCACCAATCACGCATTTCGATGCATGATGGCCGAGGATTTGAATTGCATGACTCAATGTGAAATGAATGCACATACAAACACCTAAAGCCAACAACTCCATCATGAGTAGTCAAGAATGTCGGTGACCGGGAATCGAGGCACATTTCGTCCTTTGAGTACGAGACGTCCCTCGTTTCTCGTGTTCGAACTAACTCCTATCCCAAACACAATGCAACAAACATGGCATGCACAAATGCACAATGTATGGAGGGCAGAGTCTGTGCTCACCAGCTGGCACAGCTGCATGCACAATGCCTGAAAAAGGCAAAGAAAAGGCCTCGGCCAGAAAATCTGGCCGATCGACCAAAATAATGGCCGGCCGACCAAACACAGTGCCGATCGACCAATACAATTGGCCAGTGGCAAGAAAACAAGGCCGGTGGCCTCAGACCATGGCCGGTGGACTTAGGGATGGCCAACAAGCCACTTCCTACCCTTAGGTGCACAAACTACAAGTCCTTGGTCCACAACCAAACACAAAATAATCAAGTTGAGAGATCCTAAGGCAAGGCGCGCAGCCGAGACTTCCGAGAATTCAAAACGAACACGAACATGGATGATCATCGAGTGTTCAAACGATGACGTCCAAGTCCTGAGGACGGTCAAAAATGAGGTGTCTACACTACTTCTAAGTCTAAAAGCTAAGTTGTTATGTTGTTGTTGATGTCACTCTTGCTGCCAACTTCTAGTCCCTTATAGCTCTTCTTTCCCACGACCCCATTATCTCTTCAATCTACAACTGTTGTTGTGTAACTGCCACAACTGCACTCTCACTTCCTAGTCCTCAAACCACATCATGCCTTTACCTTTACCTATCGAACATCATCCCTTTTAAGTTAACACGTGTCCCTAAGTTCTCATATCCCTCATTCGACAGAAAAATAAGGGGTTGGCGAAAAAAAAAAAAAAAAAAAAAAAAAAACTGATGCCACATAAGCTAAAAAAGAGAAATAAAAAAAATAAAAAATAAAAGATTTAGCTCATAATGTGATGGATTATGAAATTATCATACATTAAATACTAACCAACATCACTCATATAAATTATTGAGGAATGAGGAAAATGTTTCATTTATGTTGATTTCACTTTCATCATATATTAATCTAAAACTTAAGGTGATGGTGTATTGGTGTTAGTGACATATTAGTTAGATGCAAAACTAAAACTTAATCAATGTATATAGGGAAATATGAATATAATCTTTATTATGAGGAAAACAAAAATTTACTAGTAGAAAGTGTTGAAAAAATAAAAAACACAATGCTACCAACAATCTCCTAGTATAATAAAAAATCCCAAACTGCAAGTTAGTATAACAATAGTAACACAACGAAAACACACAATGCAACTACATCAGGAAATAGAAAATTCTGGGTCCACCCAGCAATCTTCAATCTGTTGCACCACCAAAAAACTCCCTCAGTCGATTGAGAGGGAAATGAGGGATCTCTTCTCTATCACTCTCTTTGTTTTTGGTGTTGCTTTTGTATTTTCGAACTTAATCAAAACGACATCATTTTGATTTTTCTTAATTTCAGCCATTGGATCGAACAGTGGAGAGATCACTCTAGAGAAGGAATTCTAGAGGATCTAAACTCCCATATTAGAGGCTTATGACCACTTTGTTGGAGAAATAAGACAACATGGTCGTGGATTCATGTGGAAAATGGGTATACACATAATCACGTTGTGTACTAGTACATTTTGTGTACTAGTATATTTGATAATTTTACGAGAAATTGCAATTCAGTTCATGTTTTCAAAAATAAAATTAAATCAATGATAAATTTTATCAAGTTTAATAATAAAAATGATATATTTTCATGAATTGTAAATATTCTGTGAAGGCACCATTGATTTATAATTTTCCCATAATTTTTTCCCCTCTTTCTAACTAATTCCAAAAACTTCCTACAAACGACCCAAATCGTTCATAAATAGCTCGTGGTTGGTTCGTCCTACTAATGGTAGTTCTAAGGGTTGTCAATAAGATGCACACAGTATTAAAATATTTATAATCTTAAGAACAACTTACACCAATAGTTCTTATATTTTTTTGCCCTTGTGTCATTTTAATTTTTATAATTTCAATTGACTCGATTTTGACATTGAATTTATAATTTTGTTTCAATTTAATCTAATTCATTATAATTGTTAATGTTTTTTGAAAGAAAATGTGCACATAAGCGACATGTATTATGATTTTATAGACAAAATTATAAACTTGTTCAACTCAGTGAGTTAATCTCAACCAACTTGGTGACTATTTTGTTTAAAAACCCTAATTGATGTCATCAATTTGACTAAATTGACACAATTTAAAATTAAAGGTCAAAATCGAGTTAATTGAAATTATAAGGACCAAAATGATATAATGGGCAAATTGCAAGGGACTACCAATGTAATTTACTCTAATCTTAATACATTGTTCACATATCTCAAAAGATTTTCACATATTTCAATAAAGTTTTTATACATATTTTCAACAATAACAACCCTTGCACTCCATTTGAATGGTATGATTTTGTGAAAAATGATAAGAAATGGTGAGAAAGATAACTCATTTCTCATGATTGATTTATAAGTTAGACAATTCTATTCATACATAAAATTTATATAAAAAATTCTACTAAAAATGAAACTGGGCCTCGGGCCAGGCTTTAAGTGGGCGTTGAGCGGGCCGATGGGCCGGGCTTCAAAATGATGGCCCAGGGTCCTAGGCTGGGCACTCCAAGCCACGGGTGGGCTTCCAGCCGCCCACGGACCGTGAGCCATTTTTACACTCCTATCTATATGTTAATTTTTTTCATATCTATTCAAATTTTATCTCTACAAATTTTTATCTATTCAATTTTTTTATGGGGAAATTACCCATAGGTCCCATGGGAAACATGTGATCTCCATTTAATCCCATAACTTTTTCACTACACCCAAAAGTCCTTTCCTCTCTCTCTCTGCTTTTTGCTTCCCTTCCTCTCTCATTTTTTTTCTACATTTTTCTGTCACCGTGTTTGTCATGGAAAAGGACCACCGGTAATCATATCTTCCTCCATTGATCAGGGTTCATTGATAACCACCAAGCATTGAAATCAACTCCGACGAAGAAGATGATATATTTTCCGACGAAGAAGATGAATGGATCTACTTAGATCTGATATAGATCTACTCAGATCTACATCAGATCTGAGTAGATCTACACAGATTTGGTTAGACATCCGTCTTTCCCCTTCGATCTCTTTTTTTTTTTCTCTCTCTGCTATACACTTCTATTTTTCTGTTCTAATAGAGAAAATTTTCGAATTCTGAACAAGCAGTTTTCGAGTTTTAGTTACAGGCAGTGAAAACTGTAAAATTTTGCAGTTTCAAATTTTTTTTTTGGTGCTGGAATGAATCATGGTTTAAAACTGTAAAATTTTGCAGTTTTATAACATTCTATAGAACCGTAAAATTTTACAGTTTCATAACATGTTTTAAACATTCCGACGAGTCTCCGGCGATGTTGAACATTCCGACGAGTCTCCGGCGACCGTTTGACGGAAGTCCGACGGTAGTAAGATGTGAACAGTGTCTATAAATTAAAAAATTACATTAAACAATTTT
>NW_021027915.1:37076-58683 GCF_004153795.1 Camellia sinensis
CCCAAGTCCCAGCTAGGGAAGTTTGTAGTTGTTCCAGGTGTGGGCAGAGGGGGCATACCAGTGGTTCTTGTCCGTGACTTGTAAGCTCGTAGGTTGCCTTATGTTCGGGGATGACCAACTTCGGCGGTCCAACAAGGGACGGTAGTAGTAGTAATACTGATGGGATGGTTTTGTTTTGACTAATCCGTTTTGTAATCAGTGGATTATTGTTTTGTGATCATTGGGTTCCGTTGTGTAACCAATGTGTTTTGGGAAGGTTGAAACATCTAAACTGTTTGTTTATCTATATATATACATATATGCTTTGTTTGTTAATTTCCCTAGAGTGGGTGAATTGGAGCATGTCGTAGCTCTAAAATTTTATTAATGAAGTTGCTATAAAAAAAAATTTTATGCTTGTGATTTGATTTGGGGAGGATGAGGGCTAGAGAGCCATGTTTTCAAAATTTGGAAGAACCACCGACAGAGTACTGAGCCTTGTTTTCAAACTCAAAGTTGAACAAAAACGAAAAGTGAATTGTAACATAGACTTGGCTGTCATGTTAACGTAGGGAGATGTAAATGGAAGTGTCAGTGTTGACCGTCTATCAGTTGCTAATCTTTTAGTCATTGTTCATGGTTGGTTTAGTATATTTCTGCTGGGCTGTGGCTCACCCTATATGGGAATATCATTTTCAGGTACAGGTAGCATGCCACCTCCAAGGACATAGCTTGGGAGGCTAGAGGCGGACATACTTTTGTCGTTTTGTTTTTGATGTATTACATGTAAATTCAAGCCAAGGGCTTAATGTGTAAATGAGTTAGTACTCTTTTTGTTGTAACCAAGTGTTAACTTGGAAAGCTGTAAGCCCGTAGGGCATTTTGCTTTTGTTGTTAACATGTAATACTTATGTAATGAAACTCTGATGAATAGAAGAATGTGGTTATTTCATATGTCAATGAATGTCTTATTTGATGGGTTTAATGTTATTATTTTGAGGGCGTTACAGACTCACATAATACAGATTCCCCGGATGGAGCAGATACACATAGCAGATATGGTAATAATTCTACAGGTCTACTCAATCTAGATGCAAATACACATGTCACAAAAGAGTGTATTGATCCGGAGTCAATTAACACAAAAGCATCCTAATTACATATAGAAATAGTACCTGAGACAACTGCATTGGCATTCCGTGTATGCCCGGAACAAGCGCAAAAACTCTCCCCTGTCTCACGGTATCCCCGGTGGTGGTAGATCTCGTAGTATTTCCCGACTTTGGGATTGATGCGGTGGAACTAGCAACTATCTTCCCACTGTTCTGATTACAATCTCGAGCCATATGCCCTTGTTTCCAGCATTTAAAACAGGCTCCTGACACATGGTAACAAACCCCGCGGTGCCTTTTTCTACAAATGTTGCACATATGAGATGTGTCCCGGGAAGAATTCAAAGTACTTGAGGAGCCCGTGTTTTGCTTCTTCGAAAAATTTTTCTTTGAAAAGAAGCCTTCCCTTTTGTTGCCTTTCCAGTCAGTTGTTGGTTTAGTCTGTCCAGCTATGTTAGCCTCTGATATTATGGCCCTGTCTAGCACCCTAATATAGGTTTCCAGCTTCAAGACATTCACCCTTTCTAAAATGTCGCTTCGAAGCACACCTTCAAAATGCCTCGCTTTCTTATAGTCAGTATCAATCACATGTGGTGCAAACCTGGCCAATTCAGTGAATTTGGCCTCATACTCAACTACAGTCATGCTGTCTTGTCTAAGTTCCATGAACTCTGACACTTTCCTGTCCCGGACACATTACGGGAAGTACTTATCATAGAAAATCTCCAAAAATTTTGCCCAATCAACATCTTTATGATTTTCACGCATTAACATCCACCATCTTCTTGCTTCGTCTTCTAGCATAAAAGTGGCTAGAAGCACTTTCTGTGCCTCCGAACAAGGGAACACTTCAAACAGCTTTTCAACGCCGAGAACCCATGCTTCGGCTTTCAACAGATCTAGTGCCCCATGGAACTGTGGTGGTTTCATTTTCTTGAACTCTTTGGTGAGAGCTATGATTCGGTCATCATTCTGATTATCTGACACGGGTGGTGCCGGAGGTGGAGGTGGAGGATGTGGCTGCTGCCATTGTCGTTGCCACTCTTGTTATTGCCTCAATGTCTCTGCCATTTCCTGAATCAGTCTTTCCATTCTATCCATTCTGGCAGTAAAAGACTCCTCTATCTCATTACCTCTTGTTCTCACCATCTGATTAAACTTGCATTATACTTCATACAAAAGATTCACAAGTATGCATATACTAAAGAGCATACATATTCAAATAATTTACAATGCACGTAAATCACAAACTTGTAACACAATAAAACATTTAAGCGTATTATAGACGCTTTCAAATTCATACTTATCACATGAATGCATCCTAGATCTTTTCTAGACACTTATTGCTCTTTTGGACAAGTGTGTGAGTTATTAACTCGTGCTCTAATACCACTCTGCCACGACCCGAACCCGCCCCCATGGGTTAAGGACATGACCGGCCAGTAATCCTGAGATTACCTACGGCCTCAAATCAAACCAGACATAACTCATCAGAGTAAAGGGGCCAAACAGAAGCAAAATTTAAAACTTTGTCCATAGAGCTGTGCTTACATGGCACATCATTACAAACCATACATACACGTATTAATAACTCACATCAAAATATGTACTAATACGAAGCTCTGTACATACAGGATCTATCAAGTCTAGGTCAGCTAATCAAAACCATATACATATACAACATAAACCAAACTCCTCGCCAACATGACAAAATAAAATAAGATAGCAAAAGGGCGAAAACGAGTCTCGTGCGTGAGACGTAGGGCTGACTCTTCAAAACCTCAATTGTTCCACACAAACTTCACAGAGGCTGGGTTTGGACCTCCCTTGGCTCACCTACAAACACATGAATGAGTATAAGCGAAAGCCCAGTGAATAATATCAAATAAAGAAGTTAAAAAATGGTATTTAGAACAACGTACTTCAAACGGCCTTGGGCCCAATTCGTATTTCTATCTAGCTTATATATAAATATAGGTCAAGTGAATGCGGTTCCAAACACATCGTACGGCCTTGGGCCCAATTCATTCGTATCATTTATGTCGAATGGCCTCTGGCCCATTCATTTGTATCATGTAGCCACTGGCCCATTCGTTCAAGTCATACGGCCTCTAGCCCATTCATTCATGTCATACGACCTCTGGCCCATTCACTAATGTCATACAGCCTTTGGCCCATTCATTTATGTCAAACTATCATTCGAGTCAAACTATCATCCATGTCATACGGCCTCTGGCCCTTCCATTCTTCCATTCATGTCAAACTGGCCTTTGGCCCATTCATCTTATCATTCATGTCATATTGGCCTTTGGCCCATTCATTCTATCATTCGTGTCAAACTGGACTTTGGCCCATTCATTCTATCATTCGTGTCAAACTGGACTTTGGCCCATTGATTCTATCATTCGTGTCAAACTGGCCTTTGGCCCATTCATTCTATCATTCTTGTCAAACTGGCCTTTGGCCCATTCTTTCTATCATTCGTCCACTATTTAAATTAACAAACTTATAAGGCTTACACAAAAGTAAGCAATTGGACAAACAACATATTTCAAATATCTTTATTAAGATATTACTCACATTGATCGGCTGGGTGATTTGCCCTGGAGCTTGACCCTACACATTACATGAACACAACGGGTCACAAACAATTCAATCCGTCCCTTGATTCACATATTCCTCTTTAGGCTTTAATTCATTCACAATGCTCAATGCATGCCTAAGTGTACTTAGAAGCGAAAGAGAACGGAAAACGAAACACAAAATGCATTTTCAAAATTTCAGAAATAGGGGTTCCCCGCTCGAGCGTGGACTTCCCTACTCGAGCGGACCCATGAGGTCTGCAAATGTACTGGTTACATCATTTTCACGCTCGAGCGCGAACTCGAGCGCTCGAGCTAAAGGTCTGTCTACATAGCTCCCCGCTCGAGCGGACACCATGTCTGCAAAATATTCTGGGAGCTCATATTTCACGCTCGAGTGGCGGTTTTCCTGCTCGAGCGGACATCATGAATTCTGGGTTTTCCAGAATTTGTTCTTGAGCTCAAATCCGACCTTCCAAGGTTCAAAACCCATAGATTTGGTTCCAAAACATGCAAACACATTATATAACATGAGTATATAAGCAAGGTGAGGTCAATTGCTCAAAATCATGGTCCAATTCTTCCAAATTAATCAACATTTCTTTGTAAAGTCAAGGCTCATACATTCAAACTTTACATAAGCTTCATATTTTCCATAATCAAACATGCATGTCAATTTTTGACCCCATTTCCATTTCAAATAGCACCAATGATGCTCATAGACATGAAAATCAATAAAACCATGCTTGCATGTATGCTTCAATGCTCAATCCTTCACAATTCACATATTACATGGCCTAGATTATGCAATTTCATAGCAATTCTCTACATGCATGCACACATGGACTTCAAACTCATCAAATACAACGTAATTCTAGTTCTTGATCACCAACCAACTTGAATTCACAAAATTACAACATTGAGCTCATGATTTAAGGGTTGATTACTTACTTAGGAGCTTTAATCTTTACAAATTCTAGTTGAATCTTGAGTCCATCCTTCCAATTTCACAAACTTGAGCCAAACACACAATTTTCTTTCTTTCTCCCTCTCTAGCCTGACCCTCTCTCCTTTCTCATCAGCCAAGTTGAATAAAAGAGGAGTATTGAGCATATAATGGCCCTTATATAGCCCCTCTAATTCACATTATTTTAACATTGAATAATTGAGCACTTAATTCATTAATTTAATCCATTTAATCTGATCCGAATCAATTTTCAATTAAATTTCACCATAGGCTCTAAAAATTACGCCAATCGTAATGGCGCAATCAATTTCGGGGTTTTGTGGCCGATAAGGCCTTCAATTTAATTTCCAAAGTAGATAATCAAACAGATATTCCTACGGTGAACAGATAGAAATTCAAAACTACATATTTTCACATAAATGGTACACAAAATCATATTAAACACATAATCACATTCATAATAAGCACCAATTAGCGTAATACGGAACAGGATTATCACATGCTCGGTCCTTGGTTTACAACGGGGAGCTGGACATCCCAAGCTTGATTAATCTGTTTTCTGACGCCGGTGACCACGACGACCACTTTTGGCAAAGTTTTCGGCAACATGCCATCTTCTTGTGTATGTTGGCCCATTTTCTACTTGCCCCTGGCTTTAAAGGGTCTAGCATTCGCTTGATTGAAGTTGCCCAAGGCTTAAAAGAGGGCAAGAGCTGCATTGGCATGACACTAGCCGAGACTTTGATGGGCTTGGATGCTTTCCATTGCCGGGAAACAACCAAGTTTGCAGGAAGTCCACTACTCTTGCAGGTAATGTTTCCCATCCTTCTCACATGTGTTTCTCACATCACTCGACCCTCAGGCTCTGTTTTTCTCTCAAAACCATTTTCTCACTTTTCTCTCCACGTACACCTGTCTATTCTTTAATCTCTCTTACTTTTCATCCCTCCCCAGGTATGGCTAATGGATAAGTTGAAAGTGGTGGACGCTTGTCCTGCGTATTCAGCATGCCGCTATTTCTTTCGCCCACAGCTAGTTGACTTCCCAAATGAGGGATAGTGGTGCCACTGGATGTGCAATAGGTCTACTGTTGACATTGCTTGGTGTTGCCCCTGGTTTGATCTGCCGGAGATGAGCTACAACATGTCCTGGTAGCCTGGCATTTAGTTGGTTGGCTAGACACACTGTATCTTTTACTTCTCATTTCGGTTCAGACGTCAGTTCGAACATGACCAGACTTGCCTTGAAGAGGGGATAGAGTACCCAGCTTCATTTCCAATTCGAGGCTCACAGCTAGCTCGCTATCCCACTGCATGGAGGACAAGAGAACTCCTAGCTCCCGCTCCCAATTTCAGTTGCGCCCTTTCTGGCAAATGCATAGCTTGGCTTAAAAATGAAGCACAAACCGGGCCTACTTTAGCATTTGAAGCTTCCACAAGCTCTGAGAGGGGGCGCAAGAACACCTGACTCAGTTATGCCCCAAGTTTATTGCTTTAATCTGTACTTTAAAGTTTTCTTTTTGAATGTAATAAAAAGCAACTTCAATTTGTATCAAGAGCCGAAGAGCTTTGTATTGAAATCAATGAAATTGAAGGTTGTGAGTATTGAAAATTTTCCATTTGGTTCAAAAATGGTCTAAGTTGTAAAAAGATTAATTTGAACAAAATCAACTTTTATTAAAACTTTTCAAAATCATTTTCGATATGGAACACAACTGGACACACCCAGAATCTATCCTTGAGATGTACAACCCCAAACCCACTAACTGGAAAGTTGCCCCTTGTCTGAATAGCACTGCACTGGAGATGACAACCAAACTCTTGGATGTAGAAAAGACAAAGATGACCAGAACAATCACATGGACACAGTTGACTTGGAAGTGTTTATGGCTGGACTTCAGAATGAAGTTGCCTACGTATCCCAAAGATGGGAATCAATCCTTACGTAGTTTGATTTGGGTTCACTCGGGTTTTAACACTCTCCTTTTACGCTCTAACTTTTGCCAAGGCCATCCTTTTTGGGTTTTCAACCTTGCGAGCTCAGTTTTTCTTATTTCAAATTTTCTATGCTCTAACTTTTGTCTAGGTCGCCCTTTTGGGTTTTCAGCCTAGCGAGCCTCTCAAGGATAGTATTTCTTCAACTTGTCCATGTTTACTGGTTGGGAGAACTTGAGGCCATCTAAGTCTATAAGAATGATGGCTCCACCCGACCAAATAGATTTGATTATGTAAGGGCTAGTCCAATTAGGTCTGAACTTACCCCTAGGGTCGTAGATGGGAGCTCGGTTGTCTTTGAGCACCAAATCCCCTTCTTTCAAATTCCTAGACTTAACGTTCTTGTTGAAAGCCCTAGAAATTCTTCGATGATAACCTTGGACGTGATACAGTGCTTTCAACCTTCTCTCATCGAACATCATGAGTTCCTCGAACCTACTATGCTGCCAATCTGCTTCAACGATCTGGCACTCAGCCATAACCCGTAACGACAGAACCTCAACTTCGATCGACAAAACAGCCTACATCCCATAAACCAAGGAATACGGAGTTGCCCCAGTAGAAGTTCGAATTGATGTTTTGTAGCCCCAAAGAACAAATGGTAGCTTATCTGGCCAGTCCCTGTAGGTTTCCACCATCTTCTGTAGAATGTGCTTGACGTTCTTGTTGGCAACCTCAACAAGTCCGTTGGTTTGCACCCGATATATGGATGACTTATGAAAAGCCACGTTATATTTCTCCAACAAGTCGATCACCTCCTTCTTGAAGTGGAAACAATTATCCGAGATAATCTCATTCGAGACCCCATAGCGACAGATGATGCTGTTCCTGATGAACTTAGCTATGTGTGATGCCTTCAACACTGCGTAGGATTGGGCCTCGACCCACTTTGTAAAGTAGTCTATTGCCACCAGGATGTACTCATGCCTGTTCGACCCCTTTGGAGTAACTGCCCCGATAACATCAATCCCCCAAATTGAAAATGGCCATGGCGAAGTCATGTTGTATAGCTTCGACGGCAGGATATTCATGCGATTTGCATGGATCTGGCATTTGTGGCATCGCTGAACAAAACCAATACAATCCTCCTCCATGGTTGACCAGTAATAACCCTGTTTGAGAATCTTTCGAGCTAGGATCACTACGCTCATGTGTGCTCCGCACTCTCCTCCGTGGATGGCCTCCATCAGGCACTTTGACTCTTCAGCATTAACACACAGTTTATGCATCCCAAGATGGCCACGTTTGTATAATTTACCCTCGCAGACGATAAACTGAGCAGCCATTCGTCGTATTACCCTCTTATCTTTGGCATTTGCCCCTGGTGGATAAGCCTTATTTTCCAAGAAGTTCCAGATATCATGGTACCAAGGGTTTTGATCTTGTACTTCATCTATGGCAGCAATCAGCTCGTAGGCTGGCACATACCTCTATTTAATGATGATTGGACACATCCGGACTCCCAAAGGGTGTCTATCATAGAAGATAGAGTTGATAAAGCATCTGCGAACCTGTTGCTCTCTCTTAACAGATGGGTGAAGGTTAACTTCTCAAACCTGGGAATTAGAACGTCCAGGGTTTGGTGATAGATCTTCATCCTTTCTTCTTTAACCTTCCAGTCTTCTTTCGCTTGAGACACAATTAGGTTCAAGTCCCCAATGACGTCCAACCTTTTTGCCCCTAGTTCCAGGGCGACTTCCAAGCTAGCTATCATACTCTGCTTCGTTGTTCGATACTTTGAATCGAAGTTTAAAGGCTAAGGGTATGTGGTAATTGTCAGGTGCTATCAGCAACACCCCTATCCCATACCCGTACTGATTAGACGCTCCGTCAAAATTCATGGTCTAGATCTCTTCTTCGACCTGCAGAATGGCCTCATCCGGGAATAGATACTCTACTACTTCGTCTCCCTCCACTGGGTGATCGGCTAGGAACTCTGCTACCGCTCTCCCTTTCACAGACTTGTGAGTCATGTACTTCAAATCGAATTCAAAGAGAAGAAGCAACCAACGGGCTAGCCTACCCATAAGTGCTGGTTTCTCAAAGAGATATTTGATGGGATCTAATCTCAAAACCAGTATTACGGAGTGAGCTAACAGGTGATGCCTCAACTTCCTGGTAGCCCATACCAATGCCAAACAAGCCTTCTCAAGCGCAGTGTAACGGGTCTCGTATTCCAGTATTTTCTTACTCAAGTAATAGATGGCCTTCTCCATCTTATCCTTAGAATCCTGCGCAAGCATGTAGCCCATTGCCGTGTTGGTTACTGACAAATACAAAATCAACGGTTTCTCTGGCTTTGGCAGTGACAACATGGGTGGGTTCTGTAGATACTGCTTAATCTGCTCAAAAGCAACTTGGCATCGGTAATCCCATTGGAACTTCTTTCCTTTCTTCAGGAGACCAAATAGTGGTTCACAAGTCAAGGTTAATTTTTCAATAAACCATCTTATGAATTGCACTTTACCCAGAAAGCCTCGCACCTCCTTTTCAGTCCTTGGTGGTGGCATTTCTAAAATGGCCTTGATTTTGGAAGGATCAACCTCGATACCCCTTTGTGTAATCAAGAACCCCAGTATTTTCCCTGCTGTAACACAAAAAGTACATTTCTGAGGATTCAGTTGTAACTGGTATTCTCTAATCCGTTGGAAAAATTTCTTCAAGGCGGTGTAGTGGCCCTCTCTTTCCTTGGACTTGACAATCATGTCATCCACGTACACCTCAACCTCTTTGTGGATCATATCGTGCAAGATAGTGATTGCATCCTGTTGATAAGTGGCCCCATCATTCTTCAAACCGAACGGCATCACACTATAGCAGTAGGTTCCCCACGGGGTGGTGAAGGCAGTCTTCTCCCTGTCTTCGGGTGCCATCAGAATCTGGTTGTACTTGAAAAATTCATCCATGAATGAGAGCAGCGCATGCCCAGCGGTGAAGTCCACCAATTCGTTGATATGCGGCAGAGGAAAGTCGTCCTTCGGACTAGCTTTGTTCAGATCTCTGAAGTCCACACATACCCGAATTTTTCCATCTTTCTTTGGCACCGAAACTATGTTGGCCAACCAAGTAGGATACTCAGATACTAACAGGAACTATGCATCAATCTACTTGGTGACCTCTTCCTTGATTTTCAGAGCCCAATCCGGGCAGATCCTTCGAAGATTCTACTTAACAAGTCGGGCCTCTGGGTCAAGAGGGATCCGGTGCTGTACAATCTCAGGATCGATTCCAGGCATGTCTTCGTAGGACCATGCGAAAACATCTTTGAAATCTTTTAATAAAGCGACTAAGCGCTCATGCTCCTCCGAAGACAACGTGAACCCGATCTAGACAAAACGTGGATCCTTCTCAGTACCAACATTAATTGAGGTGATTTCATCATCCAAAGGTTTTACAAACCTCTCCTACTCTCGATCAATCAAATTTTTCAAAACCGGAGGAATTTCTTCCTCGTCATTTTCATTAAATTTTTGAAAGTCCTAATTAATGCAATAAACGAGCGGCACAGAAAAGTACTCAAAAACAGCAACGGTACCATTCTCATTAATAACTTCTAGTTTGTTTGATTCTTCAGTGTCACGACCCAAACCCGCCCCAATGGGTTTAGCGTCGTAACCGGCCAGTAATCCATGATTACCGAATGCCTGCTTAACAGTAAAGACAGTAATACAGAGTACAGGGGCTGGCGGAAGCCAAAAGAGTAATAAAAGATGTCCAATAAGCTGTGACAGTCTGTATGCAAAAAGACTTTTCCGAACATATTCACATTCATAAGCAAAACATATATACATACAACATATACAGACATTCAGGTTAGGGACCAAATCCCCACCATAACAGTACAGTGCTAGTCTCATACAGTCTATACAAAACAGAGACAGAAAGGGGGAATCTAAAACACCCCGAAGTAGCCTTGGCTTGACGCACTCAGAACCTCGAAGTGAGGCACAATGGTTGGCTTGACAAAAAGGGAGTTTAACCCAGCGCTTTTTGCTCCGATCTGGTGCCTGGACACCTACATATATATATATATATAAACAGTGAGCTAAAGCCCAATGAATAACAGTTATGTAAAGAGGTTAAGAATGAATGTCCTTTCAGTCAATAAGCAGTCATATCAGTCATTTAGAAACCATAGCAGTTATATATGGTACATCCCGTAGCAAAACAGTACAGTAGGTCTTAACAGACCGAACAGTCAGTTGATGGCCATCATAACAGTAAACAGTAGTGGTTCCAAGCATGGAAACTGATAGAGATCTCTGTGACAGTAACAGTAACAGTTCAGTAACAGTAAATTGCAATGGATGCCATGAATACAGTTCACAAATAGGACAAACATTCATTCAGTAAGAAATATCATTTCAAAAAGCACTATAGTTGATCATTCAGAAAATATTCATGATTGAACATATCTTTACAACATTGTTACTCACAGAGCACTGGGCTATAAGCGGCTAATGAGCGTCCTCGGATGCCAACCCTACACAGTTACAGAATGAACACATACTAAGTTACACACTTGGGAATCAAAGACTTAGTCCCTATCTTGGCTCGGTGTGGTTCTACATCAATATCCTCATTAAGATACCTTAAACATGGCCTAGGAATGCCTAGGATGAAATGAGGATGCAAATATGTACTTTAAAACACTTTTCAGAATTTTCAGAAAAACAGGGGTCTCGCTCGAGCGTGGATCTCTCCGCTCGAGCGGACATGCAGGCAAAAAAGCTACACTCGAGCGTGACTTTACTCGCTCGAGCGGACTGCAAAAGTACTGGATGCATGAAATTCACGCTCGACGGGAGCTCGACCCCCGCTCGAGCGTGAGACACAAGTCCTCGCTTGAGCGTGCATCCCCTCAATCGAGCGGACTGTAAACACATGCAAAGTACTGGATACACCCATTTCACGCTCGAGCGTTACTTTCCCCGCTCGAGCGGACTGCATGAACTCAGAATTTACGCTCGAGCGTGGAGTTCCCCGCTCGAGCGTGGATCCAAAATCTGAAATTTCCATATTTGTCTCGAAGCATGAAACTCAACATTTAAAGCATCAAATTCGATCCTTTTGGGCTAATTTTCTGAAAAATACTTTAAAACTCATAATATGACATGTTTTGAAGATCAATTTGCAAAATCAAAGCCCAAAGGTGAGTCAATTAAACACAATTTCAAATAAACTTCAAGAACATAAAGTGTATGTAACATGCATGTGTTCAATTGAAATCAAAGCTTCCAATACGTAATCAAATGAGTCAAAACTTCCAAAAACATGATGAATTCATGAACTATAATCAAGATATGGACATGCATGTAGCAATTTCTATGAAAACAACCTCAAAATGCTAGAACATGTACATGCATGCATGATTCAAGCTTCAATTCAACAATTTAAAACCAATTCTAGACTTAGATCACTAATGGCTCATAGACCATGCAAGATACAACTAGAATTCAAGTTCAAGAAGATGATTCTCCTACCTTAGGTCTTCAATTTCAAGTCTAGAAGCTCAATTATGCAATCTACTCTTCAATTCTTCTAATTTTCCAAGCCAATTTGATGAACTCAAGTCTTCCCTCCTACTCTCCCTCTCTCAATCGGTTTTGGTCTCAAGAATGAACAAAATGATGCAACACATAAGCTCTAACAAGACTTAACAAAGTGGCCCACTTCTATGGCATTTTGGTAAATAAGCCAACTAATGTAATTTACCATTATGTAATCTAATTTAATCATTCTAAATCACATTTCAATCAAATCTACCATAAAATCATATAAATTCTAATTAGCATAAAACATTAATCGATTTCAGATTTGGCCGCCGATGAGGCCTTCAATTTACAATTCAAACTTAAAGCATGAATAGATCAATTAACAGTCAAACAGATAGAAATGCGTTTAAACTAATATACTCAATCAATCAGTTCAAAATGTCAGTCAAATCAGTTACTTAATCATGTTCAGTCACAGTTTAGCAGTAATCAGTGGTATTATCAGTAAACAGTGGTGAGGGTTGTCACATTCAGTTACAACTAACTCAAAACAAAATGAAAAAGACGACCTGGACAAAACAACGACATCCAGGTTATCAGCCCCAGGAATACCGGACTCTGACTCAGAAGAACTAGAATCTGATTCTGATTCCACAGACTCTATGGAATTAGATTCTCGTTCGTTACCTGACCCAGAACTGCTTGACAAAAAGCCTTCCTCGTATTGCCAAACGAGGGAGGGTGCGATAGATGCATCCAGAATGCCAGAAGAAGGGCCCATAGCCGTTTGATTTCCAATCATGGAAGCAGAGAAGTCATCCCCCAAGCACTCTGGTGTGATCTGAGGATCTGAGAGGAGACAAGCCAGCGCTACTCCTATCTCGAGTTATGTGCCATTGGACTCATCCTCTTTGCACTGCTCAGCCACAGTTGGTGGGTTAATCTACTCTTCCGCAACTTCATCCCCTAGCAACTGTAAGTCAAAAAAGATCTCGAAGCCAGGCAAACGTCGCTTCTCTGAATTCAATCATGGCTCCGAAAAGTCGCAAAATGGGAAATCTTCCCCCTCCCGGACAAAGCGTCCGTTCAAGGTTCCTTGGATAGGTCTGTGCACCAGCTCGTAGTGCTTCCCAGCTTGCTTAGCCTTGGCTCTTCCAGCCATTTCCCTTCCCTTCCTTGCCCAATCCTCTTTGGTAGGGGTGTAACCTAAACCAAAGGTATAAGGGTTGTGCGGCACTTCGGCCAATGTAGCGATGCCCTTCCGGCCGCTCCTTCCCAATCCTATTCCAGGCATGTGTTGAAGCTTGTTCATGAGGTAGACAGATTGTGCACTAACATACAGTCCCTCATCAACAGCCAGCATATCTTGCACTACCCGAGCCTCAGCCAAGGTGAATCCTAACAAAAAGACATCCTCCACGCCGTGTTCAATTTCCAAGATCGATGTAGAAACCTCCGGCGGCAGATGTATGGAAGAGTTCCCAAAAACAATTGCTACCCCCTTCCCATAGGCGTACTTCAACATCTGATGTAAAGTGGAAGAGACAGCTCTCACTTGGTGCAGCCACGGCCGTCCAAGGAGTAAATTGAAGGTGGCTGGAACATCTAAGACATGGAACTCGATGTCTTGCTGTGCCGAGCCGACCTGAGTTCTAATCTGTGTTGTCCCCATAACCTCCCGACTTGTGTTATCATAAGCCCGAATCACCTAGGCTGTTGGTGCGAAATCTGCCGGCTTCAAACCGATAACATAGGCCATACACGACGGACATACATTGATTGCAGATCCTATATCAACCAGGATAACTGGTATCCATTTTTCCTTACACTCCACAGAGATATATAGTGGCTTGTTGTGCTCAGAGCCCTCAGGCGGTAATTCTTTTTCTGTGAAGGTTAAAGTCGGTGAAGCTCCACCTGGGAAAACCAATCCCACCAACTACTCCGGGATTGTATCAATAGAAAGCTTAGCCTTGTCCATGGCTGAAAGGATGGCTTGTCTATGAACCCGTGAGGCCATAAGTAGTCCCCAAATGGAGATGTCTGCTTGAATTTTCTTCAGCTGCTTTAGTATAGCTTTCTCCTCTAGCAGTTTGTCTTTCTGTTTCTCTGCTTCCTTGTCTTTCCCTGATGCCTCTAGCTGATCCAGATATGGGGGCTTGAAGTACAGCCCACTTTGTGTCATGTGATCGACCTCCTTGGTGTACCAGGTATCATCTGGTTGATTCTGCCCCCAGTCTTCATCAGTATGGGCAAGACGCAAATCATCGTCTAATGTTTTATGTGCCCATTTTCAGAGAATGCACAATGTTTGTGCCTACTAGTTTGAAAAATATGACTTGGGATGGAGGATGATCTAACATGGGCTATTTATTTCTTTAACACCTCTTGTACTAAAACCTAGACCCCAGCTTCCTACCTTCTAGCCCCTCTTAGCATAGTGGAAACCTCACTCGAGCAATAAGGATATTAGAGAGCTACTTTATAGTAGGTGAATCGTGAAAAAGCATATGAGAGACGGAACTGCATGAGTACATCATGAAGGTTACTTGCATTGGAAAAGAAGTCTGGGTTTAGTCAATCAACAAAAAGCCCGATCAAAGGAAGAAGTCAATGATGCATTATGCTTTTCTCTTAGCTAATGAAATTGTATTTTCCCATATAAAAGGAAAAAGAAAAAAAACGAAGTCATATGTTGTCTACTGCAAAATAATTGAGTTGAATACCTAATTATCAAAGATGTAGAATTAGTCACATTTTCTATTTTAGTACTTCAATAGTAGTATTTCGCTTCCTCAGTATTACAATTTAATTTCGGCTGGCCCCACGATTGAATTAATCACTTTTGACTCAGGGTTTTTATTTTTTATTTTTTTTGGTTTGGCCAATAATTCAGATTTTAGAACTTGGGCTTAAGAACTAAGTCGTTGCTAATTACAAACACATCACTTAAATTAAGAAAACATGGTTCATAGGCACTTGAAATAATAACAAATGCCTAAACACTTTGAGAGTGCTTGAGAGGGAAAGTGCAGAAGGCAGCCAAGTCGTTAACAAAACTCTTAAACTAAAGATTGAAACATTTTTTATTTTTTATTTTTTAGGGAAGATAAAATAGCATAGAACATAAGAACATAGCATAAAGTGATTAGCTCCTCTTATTTCAATCTCCTCACTTGCACGTTACTCTTATTTTTCATGCATTTTACTAGAACTTTTTTTCTCACTTTGAGAGTTTCTTTGTATTAATTATATGTTGTATTTGATCTTCATTACAATTGTTAATTTACTGTATAGAGAAAGATAGAGAAAAAATTTTGTATTCATTGATGTATTGAATGTTTAAGTAGCTCTCCTTTATAGAGGAGATACAAGCCAAAAAAGAAAACATTAATAATGAAAGCATTACTAACATAATGACTAAAGTAGCACTAACATAGCACTAATCATATAATATACATGCACTAACATAGAATATATATAATTATAGCCCCCCTCAAACTCAGGGAGGATAGGAACCAACCAACTTGAGTGTGGAGAGAGTAACAAAACGTGAAAATAAAATAGGAGGCACTGTATGGTCATGTCAGACCGTTGTAGAAGACATTGCATGGTTGTGCCAGACCGTTGTAGAAGACACCGTGTGGTTATGTCGAACCGTTGTAGAAGACGTTGTGTGGTCGTGTCAGACCGTTGTAGACGACACTATGTGGTCATGTCTGCCTCGGCTCGCATGCCCTCTCTGTCATCTTCTTCTCTTCATTCTCTTTTTAAACTGAGGTTGAGGCTGGTTAGAGGGAAAAGTAAAACAAAGCTACGAACCATTCTGCAATCCTTTTTCTTTGCATCCGCTGAAACCCTTTTCTTTGCATCCTCTGAACTACTCTGCAACCCTTTTCTGTTTACACCTCTGATATGGCCTCTTCTTCCGGTGGTTCGCTCACCCTCTTTCCAAACCTGAATGAACCAATAAGCGCCCCTGGACAAAGTGCCCCTGCCCCTGCTTTTACTCCTCTGAACTTTCCTATGCTGTCAATTGAGCAAATAATGGCAACTCAATTTGACATTTAGGCCAACCACTGTACACTGAAGTCAAGTGTGGAGACCATGACTGCAGTCACTACATTGTCTCACCAGCTGCAAAATAGGACAAGTGAATTACATCAGTTAAATGCCCAACTCTCTCCACTGCAACGCATGTACAAGGATGCGCAAGCAGAGATTTGCGCACTGAAGGCGGAGAATAAAGAGCTGAAACAGAAGGCCATCGTCATGGTCGGATTCGGAGTGCCGCCGTACTCTGCTTCCGATGACCAGCAGGGAGTCAATTCGCTCGGCGGCTTAGGAAGCACAAAGGCAGGGCCGTCAAGAGTCGCCCAAGACGGAAGCAAGAGGAAGATATCGGCGGCAGAGTAGAGCAAAGAAAAATCCCTCCTGTGTGTGCGGTTGTTTGTTTGTTTTTTTTTTTTTTTTTTGGGTAAAAATTTGATCAGGGGTTTTCCCCCGATTTATGTAAGCATAATTGCTAACGCAAAAAAATTGATTGGTATTTAAGGGTTTTTTTTTTTTTTTTTTTACACGACATAAACCATGCAACATTCAGCAATGCATGTGCAAATTAAAAATATTAAAAGTTAGTGGTAGAAAGAAAAGTTTAAAATAGGAGGACAGAAAGGGGGACAAGTCCATGTGAGTAAATGATGGGTTTAAAGAAAAGTTTAGTGGGAGTAGGGTGTTTGGTTAGAATATTGTGTTTAGTTCAGCTGTGCCAAGTTTGGCCACGGTTTACATAGTAGGGGACTCAAGTGGATGGGCTAGTGGTGTTTAGGGGTGTAATTTTGGCCCGAAGCCCGCCCGTGGCCCAAGGTGGGCCTGGCCCGTTAAGGTCCGACCCAAGCCCAACCCGAGGCCTTGGGCTAGGGCCTGGGCCATCGTTTTGTAGCCCGGCCCGACCCATGGGCCCGACCCACTTGGCCCGGCCCATCAGCCCGCTCAAGGCCCGTCCAAAAGCCCGGCCCGAGGCCTAGTGTTATTTTTAATGAAAAATAAAAAAATTTTTGTAGAAAAAATAAAAAAAATTAAACAAATTGTTTAGGCCCGCCCAAAGCACGAGCCCTGGCCCAAGCCCAGGGGTCCGGCCCACTGGCCCGCCCAAAGCCCGGATACCCCTAGGCCTGGGCTTGGGCCTGGGCCTAGTTTTCTGGCCCGTGGCCCAACCTGGCCTGATTTTTGGGCGGGAGCCCGCAAGGCCCGACATGGGCTCGGCCCGGCCGAGCCAAGCCAAAATTACACCCATAGTGGTGTTAAATGGATTAAAAGAAAAAATAAAGAAATAAAAGAAGAAAAGTAAAATGGGTTTGAAAAAAAAAATAAAAAAATAAAGAGTGTGATGATGTATATGGAGAGAGAAAATCTACAGAGAGAGTGATGAGAACGATTACATAGCTGGGTTCACTTGGAAAACGGTTGAGGTTTCGCTTCAGGCGAAACGTGGCTTCGCCGAGAGTGTAGGGACGAGCAAAAGAGAACCACCGTGACGACAGCGCCACTGAGGAGCTCGCGCCATGGGCGGCGGGTGGCGAAGAACGGTTGCACATTGGCTCTGACTCTTGAGACAATTCGGGCACCGGAGTTTCAATTTGGAGCACAACAAGGCTTGGTTGCTTGCGGAGTCTGGAGGTTGTGGTGCGGAGTTGGCTCCACCGAGACAGAGAGTGATCACTAGGTTTCCTCATTTGATTCAGAGGAGGAGAAGGCTTGGACATGACGCCACTAGTAAATCCAAGGCCAGCTGTGGACTCAACTTTCTTCGCGCGCCCCCCTTTCGGAGAGGCGCGAATTGGTCCTACAATTCAGACTCCTGTCACGGGTCTAAATCTAATCTCACAAAGTGCAATGTGAGACTGATAAACACCAAAGAGTCCAATCCGGCAAATTATTTTGGAATATTAGATTTTGAATCAAATAATGCCAAAACTAGACTGCTTTGCTAGATTACAGAGTCGCCACCTAAATATTTTATTTTTTGGGAAATTTAGGAAACCCTGACTCATGCCAAAGGTCACGTGTTCGTCATCACCAAAGTTGCCTCGGCTTGGGAACTTGGGTACGAGAGGGGAAGGTCTTGAAATGAGCACCCCCGCTCGCCCGATCAAAGGATAGGCCTCTACAAAGCATTATATGTTGTTTTATAAACACAAGTATTCTTATTCCGGTTATTAGCTAACTTTACTATGTGACGCACACACAAGTATAGACTAAAATCGCGAGAATTTGAACAAATCAACTCATGTTTGTTTTCGAAAATGGTTTGAAAGTGCCACCCTCAAGTGGGCTTAAAACATGATGATTTGCCACTTCACAAAGTGGGCATAAAACTCACATTTATCGAATTGTCCCAATTCAAGCAACAAAGTCTTCATCCACAAGCGTTCATGCAGTTAATCACATAAGCACATAGCCTCATGGCAAGCATGCTATCATGGCATCACTCACACTCATGGAAGTATGCTAAAGCGTAAAACTTACAGTGTACTACGAGCCAAAACAAAAGCTAGTTAGAAAACAATGCATGATCCTAACTATACAAGATGCCTAATGCAACACATGCAATAATGCAATTAAATAGGCTTAGCTATCTAAGATGGCATATGAATGCAACAATTTGATACATGTATTCAAAGAAGTATTGAAATACAATGCAGTTTAAATGATGCGCCGAGTCTCGGTGCATGCAAGACAAATGAATGATGCAGACATGTAAACATAAGGTATGCTAATCAAAATGTGCCCTAATCTAACCACTGAAAGCAGGTAAATAAAAGGGAGAAAGACGTGGGGTTGGAAGACATGCACACACGCACGCACCCTTATTACAACATTGTGCCCTCTCGAAGGAGGGTCCGAATAAATAAAAGCTAAGTTACAAAGAGCTAAGCTAATTAATCTAATTAATCTAACTAGACTAATTATTACACAAAAAAATGAGTAACTACTAAACTACTTACCAATTATTACAATACTTAACTAATTAGCAAACTAAGTAATTAAATTACAAAACCATGCTAACTAACAAGTAAAGCATTAAACAATACTGCCTCAGCTCTGCTTGAAGAAGTTGAACATGCATGCATTCAGTTTTCGCCCCAAAAAGCCCTCCGGTTTGCTCTTGAGAGGCTCTGTTTGCAAGGTTACTCCAAGAACTCTCTGCACCATTTTACCAAATCACTGCTAGGGAGTGCACCAGTGGCCTGCCGGCCATGATGGCTTGCTGCTGACCATGATGGCTTGCTGTCGGCCATCTGCTGGCCAAGGGTGGGCCCTGCCGGCCAACAATGAAGCACTACCAGCCAATGATGAAGTACTGCCAGCCACTGGTATGCTGATTCACTAAACTGTAACAGAGCATACACAGAGGAAAATGGATGGTTTTTCTAGGACATGTTCATACTGCACCCTCTCCTTATTATCTCAAAACATCAAAGGAGGGGGGCTATTGGATCTAAAGCCACCAACCAAGCATTTTTTATGCATGATGGCCAAGGATCCAACTTGTACACTTTCAATAAATACACAAAACAAATACTCAAGTCCACTACCTTATCATGGATGATCAAAGGTAATGGAGACCAAGAAATGTGACACGTTTCATCACTATAAGTATCAAACATCTCACATTTCTTGTGTTTGGATTAACGTCCGATCCAAACGCATGCAATGCAACACAAATGTTATCTTGCACAAGTTTTACTTTGCTCAATTCTTGTTTACACATTTTACATTACCGAGCCATTCTTTAGTTAATTTTTCCAAGATGATTGTCCTCTAATGAGAGAGGGGTTAACCAATGGATCACTTAAGACATGAGATATCTCATGCCTTTGGCTAGGAGGAACCCTCAAAAGAGAGTTAAAGCCATTGAGCACAAGCTCTATCTCAAGCTTAAACACAACCTAAGGTTAACCAACTCTCAAAACAAATAGAAAAATGAAGAAATGAGGGAGGTTGCAGACCATTTTAATGCTGAAATCGCATGACAAATAATGCTAAAACATGCAAGTGACACATGCACAACATGTTAAGGGCCAAAAGCATTGAAACTAGTGAAGAGCACTACACAAGAGGCATGCATTATCAAACTCAAATGGCCAAACCAGCTCTAGACAGAGCTTAAACATGCCAAAACAATGGTCTAAACATGCTGAGATAGAAGCTCAAAAGACTAGAAAAACATGCACACATGTTAGCCCATAAACAAGGCGCAAAGCACAACTCTCAAAAGCAATTAATGAGTGATATATGTGAGAGTATGACAGAGGTATGTTGTAGACGTCCCCGAACGCCCCGGGAGGAACGAGCTCCCGTTCTGTTCATATTGGGGTCACTACAGCTCAGGACTCTCAAATTGTCACGGTTCTAAGTCTGAACCAAAGAGTCCAAATCCGGCAAATCGTTTTGAGAAAAAATAGATTTTTGAAAGAAGTGCCAAACATGGACTGCTTTGCCAGATATAGAGTCGCCACCTAAATGTTTTTTTTTTTAATGGGAAATTTAGGAAACCCTGACTCGGTGCCAAAGGCCACGTGTCCGTCATCACCAAAGTTGCCTCGGCTCGGGAACTTGGGTACGATTGGGGAAGGTCACTTCGTGAGCACCCCCGCTCGCCCGATCAAAGATCGGCCTCTACTAACCATGATATCTATTTTTGAAAACTTTGCATGTTCTTATTTCGGTTATTAGCCTAAGTTACTATGTGATGCACACAACATATAAGTATAGACTGGGTCGCCCGAATTGGAACAAAACATTTCATGCTTGTTTATTTGAAAGATGGTTTGCTACTCGCAAGTAGGCTTAAAATGCAGATTTTGCCACCCGCAGTGGGCTTAGAAAAGATAGTTTTGCCACTATCTAGTGGGCTTAAAACAAATAGTTGATGATTTATTCCAATTCAAGTAACCCAACCTTCACCCACAGGCATTCAGGAAGATATATCACATAAGCATTTAGCCTCATGGTAAGCATGCTATTCATGGCAGTCACTCGCACGCATGCAAGGATGCTGAAGCATAAAACTTACCGAGTACTCCAAGCCAAGACAGAAACTACACTAGAAATCATGCATGATCCTAAGTATACAAAAATGCCGAATGCAACACATGCAAAAATGCAACTATAGCAGGCTCAGCTATTCTAAACATGGCATATGGAATGCTACAGCTAACATGTATTCAACTTGAAATTGAAAATGCAATGCAGTTAGTATGATGCGCCGAGCCCGGCGTATGCAAAACAGATGAATGAATGCAAACATGCTGTCATACTGTATGCTAATTGCAAGTATTTTCTCTGCCCAGTTGCCTGGGGAAGTTGTCCAACCAGATCCATGCCCCATTGGGCAAACGGCCAAGGGCTGGACACTGGGTTTAGGTCAGCAGCTGGCTGATGTATCAAAGGTGCAAACTTTTGGCATTGTTCA